>LKNJ01002016.1:83267-157324 GCA_002120245.1 Maccullochella peelii
TGGCGCTATATAAATAAAACTGAACTGAATTGAATAGAATACAATAAAAATACAGCTCGTATAAGATATGTAAACCTAAGCATTATACAGCTATCATAGATACACATATATATAAACCTACATATAAAATGTATACATACAAATATTACTAAGCTAAAATAATAATATCCATCCTCAAACACAATATATTTCAACAGTTAATACAAACACCATTAAAATGCTAGCTGCTAAACAGTCTACACAAACTCTGTTATGCTAGATTACACAGCACAAAATGCTAGCTGCTACACAACGAATGAACATCTGACATGCTGTCACACTGTGTCTGCTGTCATTTACCCTCAGCTGCCACATGAGGTGACTACTTCAACAGCTAAGATGTCAAATATACACCTGATGTAATCAGATGGTCTTCTCTGGTACAACTTGAAACAGTGTCATATTAAGGGGCCTACAGCTCATTTTTGCTCCTGAGGCCCTTTGCAGGTTTATTCAGTCCTGCTCATCACCATGTCATTGTGTGAAGGCCTAATGTGTCCATACACGTCACAAGAGAGACAATTTATGGATAATTCCAAAATGCTTGTTAACTGAAGGCTTTCATTCCCCAAAATATCTTCAATTATCTTCAAGCAGGATGTTGTATTATCCAGTGTAACCTGGTGAAATGAGGCTGAGATAAATTATTCTTTTATGTTTGAAGTTTGATTGACTCATTATGGAGCCTTCATGTCCCCAACTATCTGGGTGAGATCTTGCGTGGAGCCCCAGATCGAGGGAGATTATCAGTGGTCTTGTATGTCTTCCATTTTCTAATAATTGCTCCCACAGTTGATTTCTTCACACCAAGCTGCTTACCTATTGCAGATTCAGTCTTCCCAGCCTGGTGCAGGTCTACAATTTTGTTTCTGGTGTCCTTTGACAGCTCTTTGGTCTTGGCCATAGTGGAGTTTGGAGTCTGACTGTTTGAGGTTGTGGACAGGTGTCTTTTATACTAATAACGAGTTCAAACAGGTGCCATTAACACAGGTAACGAGTGGAGGATAGAGGAGCCTCTTAAAGAAGAAGTTACAGGTCTGTGAGAACCAGAAATCTTGCTTGTTTGCAGGTGACCAAATACTTATTTTACCGAGGAATTTACCAATTAATTCATAAAAAATCCTACAATGTGATTTCCTGGATTCTTTCCCCCCATTCTGTCTCTCATAGTTGAAGTGTACCTATGATGAAAATTACAGGCCTCCCTCATCTTTTTAAGTGGGAGAACTTGCACAATTGGTGGCTGACTAAATACTTTTTTGCCCCACTGTAGCTCCTGACACCTGCTTAGCATCTATCCTCAAAAAAAAAAAAAATGGAAACCCCAAATGAGATGAGTAGGAAAGCTCGAGGAAGTGGCGTGATGAGCAGGGAGAGGTCAAATCAATGATTCAGCAAGTGCGTTCATCACAGGATTTGGCAACAAGACAATTGTAAGCACACCATTAAAGACAGGTGTCCTGCTTATTAGCAAAGTACTACTTCCCACAAGCTCATATTGATGTGTGTGTGTGTGTGTGTAGCCTGATCGCAGTCATTGACCAACTCAGAATGGATACTCACAAAGGAACACCAAAAACGGCAAAACCCTACCAAACCTGATCACAAATCTTTGTCCACTTACTCTACCAGAACATACAAGCTGTGGATAGTGGACCCTTTATTATGCCACTCCGTCTAGTGTCAGTGGACACCAATCGGAGCACTTGGCTAGCATTGATTTTACCAGCCAACACAGCCAGCGTTGGCTACACTCATCACCAGTATTGACCGAGTTATTAGCTTCCCCTGACTGATACCATCACAGGTACAAATGATTAATGGATTGCTGGAGAATCAAATGATACAATGTGTGGAAGAAAAGTCAGTCATCCATGTAGGTTTTATTGACATCCTAACATAGAAAAGATGGAGGAAGGAAAAAGAAGATACTTGTCTTTCCATCTCTTTTATTTCTCTCTAAAGACTGTCTCTCCTCTGTTCACAAGGACATTGTGGTTTCCCCAGAGTGAAGACTTCCGTGTCTGTCAGTGCATTAAATGGGAGGGGAGACAGAGCAGTAGTACTCTTCGATTTGGCTGAGGTCATCCTATTGTTGTTGGCGGCTCAGCTACACGGCAGAAGGGCTCGGCCCCTCTGTGAAATTAGCAAAGCAGTTGTCCTTGGTGGATCGGCTGCCTTTCACCGACACAGGCATCTTTTTTTTTTTTCCAAACGCATTGTAGTGCAATAGATTGGGGACAAATGATTGGCTTGGTCTTATTGAATTAGCTCAGAGTAATTGCTGTTTTATTGTTAAGTAAGTTTAAGTGTTTTTTGTTTGTAGTAGACAGATTGTTGCAGATTAAATGTTTGGGTGTCGATTGTTTTAGTTTGTGTGCATGCGCACACTGCATACTTGCCTTCACGGGCACTTGCTTGAGAGGGTGGAGGCCTTTTGAAAGTCAGTACCAATATTTTAGTTTTGGTTTGAACGTGCCTCGAGGCAATAATTTGGCGATGATACTTAATATTTTTGATCAGACCATTAACTTGTCAAAATGTCAGAAAAATCACATGGGTTTCCCTTAGAGATTTGTCTTAACAGGAAAGAAATAGTGGAAACTAAAATTCTTCATTGAAATAAATGCAAATTGAGGCAGACTTTACTGCAGGTTTTACAAACTGACAGCCCTGGAACTGTGAGTAAAGAAGAAAGATTCATCACTTCAGAGGTAGACAACAGTGGCTGATTATCTAATTTCTTTCCTTTGATTGTCTGATCCTACAAGTTAACACTATATTAAGATCCTTGTGTCTCAGGTTACTTTCTGTCCTGACATGCCACTGGCATCTGTTTTTGGTCCCTTTTTCCAACTGTCTTCCCACTATTTACTCATCTTTTGGGAGCTATGATATGAGAGCTATAGTGAGCGACATTTCTAAGACATAGATGAATTGGTTGTTGTAGCAGAAAACAATAGGAGTTCTCAGTAAGACAATTAACTTTCAAACACTAGTCTTACCCATCCATTACCTTACATATGAGCCCAATTTAAATTGATCCACTGATCCTGAATACTGTAGATGCACTCTGTGGACATGGGCAGTTAAAGCAATTATAAAAGTACAATAGCATACACAATGAATACATTCCTATTGAGTTACTTAATAGGATTGTGCTGCTGCAAATAATGCAAAACATGAAGGCTTTTTCTGATCTGCCACCTAAACTTAACTAATCTAAAACTACTTGGTTAAAGTTGTGAAAAATCAAGTTCTTGGTTAAAAGAAGCCAACACTGACTTTGTGTAGCAGACAAAATGTCTTTGGTGTTAAATCCAGATACTTTAACACTAGAGATTGAGACGGTATTTATCCTCTCAAAGTGTCAATGAAGAATAGCTTGAAATACTGTCGTAATTCCTATGTAAACAAATTTAATTAAATTATACGGCTGTACTAATGGCTCACTGTCTTTTCTCTCACTGATCCCACTCTGCATCCTGCAGCCTCCCTCCTTGGTTTCCTTGAACGCTCTGCCCACTCCACATCCTCCACCACGTCCTTCAGGGGAGGTGGAGGCACTGAAAGCAGAAATAGCCACTCATGCATCACTGCAGTCACACAGCCTTGTTCACTCCTCGTCTCTCACTCCATCTCCCTTTTGTCTTTAAAACAAAGGGGCAAGAATATCAGGGAGAGTGTTAACCCTCCGAGAGTACTGCATCAACCTACCACCTTGCAGCTCCTATGCTACTTCCCACTTCTCCTTGGTCAATTTTTAGCTCTGGCATGAAACAATATGATAATAGCAGTGTGTGTATTCATGTTAGTTGAATGAGATTTAGTTGTAGATTTAGTCTGAATTGCCCACGGATTTTCTCTCATGAAGAACATTCACCTTTGTTTTCTCTCTTTCACTCCTGTACTTCATTTCTCTGTGTTTAATGCTAAGTGTGGTAATGCGTTCTCCTGGGACACATCTATGGAAAACAGAGTGACATAAAATGGAAGAATAAACACAAACGTAGAGAATGAAAGAGATACACATACTGTAGAACACAGCCATGATTTTGAAAGTTTATCTTTAAACATCCAATAATCAGCCTGAAATTAGAAACACTTAGGATCAGATTTCTGTCCCTGGAAAAGCTAGAACAAACTTACCCTGGTGTCTTTCTCTCTGTTTGTGCATGTAATTATGGTTTGACTTACTAAGGCAGCAGCTAATTACATTATCAGCAACAAGGACTGCTTTCTAGTTAATGCTATTGCCATATTGGATTAGCAACTCAGTGAACGTCAGGCTCCAGTTCAAGTTTAATGACCGCACAGCCACGACTCTCTGTCCGCACTTTGTTTGGTGTTATACAATACTTACATTCTGTAGATTTATTATCTGTGAATTTCTTTGTTTTACTAATTCACTGTAGCCCCCTGCTTACTTTTGTGGTACACTCACCCTTTCATACTGTTATTGAGATTCATGTGGATTGCAGGTTAATTTAAATTCCTCCTACCCAACACAGCGTTCCTGCACGTATTTGCACCTTGCTTTTTAGCGGCAGGAATTTTCCCACCAAAACTCACTCTTGTAAATTGCGTGAATCCATCAGAAAGCGCACTTAACCAAAGTGATCATACCTTCTCTTGTTTTTTTGCACGATTCTCCCTTTAAATGCGTGCAGGACACTTGACCTCCATTGCGCCATGCTCTTCCAGATGAAGTTTTGCAACGTACCTTCCACCCATCCTTCCTCCATCCTGTTGGCCTTTGTGCTGTGTCTATTAGTGTGCGTGTGTTGTGACACCTTGTTGGAAAGACTGCAATGTGTCGGAGTGGAGAGATTGATCAGGTGCAGCATCAGAGCGGACAGGCCACTGATTGCAGACAGTAATGATCCCCCCTTACACACACTACAGCACACATGTACCTTGTTGGAAACACACACACACACACACACACACACATAAATGCACATGTTGTTCGCTTGCTGAGGTCAGATTAAACACATAAAAACAACACACTAAAACTGTATATGAAAGTGCTGCATGAAATGAAGCATGAAGATTGCGTGTGAGCTCCGAGTCGCCCATTGCAAAAATAATTTAGCGAATTAGATCTTCTCTCTGTTCTTTTCTTGAGGGCTTAGCTCTCCAGCTAGCTACATGCTCCTGTAAATATCAAGATCATACATCACCAGAAGGCTTAAAGAATATGCTGTGTTTCTATTTGGTCAATAGAAAGACATACAAAACATGCTAATTAAACTTTAGCATGTAACCATTGCATATGCCATCTGCCTTTTCCTATAAACATGCACTCGAGATTATAGCTCCAAACACACAGGCACACACACACTTCACATGGAGACCCACATATGAGGGAGAGAGGACAAATGAAGGCACTGTAAGAGCAAGCGAGTGAGAAGTTTGCCTGTGAAAATAAAGCCCCTTAATCAAACTTCTTGTACATGTTGTAAGATAAGGGGGGTGAACCATTCTGAGAGGCTGATACCCAAACATGAGGTTGAGTGTCATTGCTTTAAATCACTGAAAACTTGTTCTACTATCAAACTTCATGAAAGTAACTCGACAAAACATTATGCCCTCTGCGTTTAGTTGGTTAATCAGGGCAATTCAAAAAAGTCACAATGAAACAAAAAATGGGCCTAGAAATGGGAGATAAAGTGACAGAGGCATTTAACATGCAGTGTTTTGAAGCATGTTTTTTTCCTTAAAAGCAAAACTATGATGAAAACTATGTTGAACAGCTGCCAGAAGTGACAACTATAGGATAATGGTAAATACAAAAAAAGTGGTTTAACAATACAACAAGTAGAGAGTCATAAAGTCAGTGACATGACGGTTACAGTGCCAGTCACTCAAAATTGCTGCTCCCAGCTGGAGGCTCTTTGGCTACCAGCCGGCTGAGTCCAGCTTTCAGCCATTTTCTAGCCACTGGGAATCCCCATCTCCTGTTGGCTGAAAGGGCGTGTCTAGAGTCCACTGTAAACACGCCCATTCATTCAATTGCAGGGTGTCACCATGAGATGGCGCTTCCTTCACAAAAACACATACACACACGTAAACCAGTGTGTGACTACAGTACACTTAAGAGTCATGTTTCTTTGTTAAGGCCATGTATGTTTGCCAGACTTACAGTAGTTGCTGTAACTTCAATAATGTTTGGTGCTCTGTCTATCAATGGTCTGTCAATGGTTATTATTCACATATTTTTAACAGCATAAACCCTGAAATGACCCTCACAGTTCACCTTAATGACTTTGAAGTTCAGTGCATCATAATCTTAGACACACTTCCCCAGAATTCTGTTGTATTTATTTATTGGGTGAGGATCACATTGAATTGCTGTTTTTTCTCATTTATACTGTCGTGACAGTGACAGTGAAATAGGTTTGGATGCTCCATTCACAAAACACAATTTTTCTTCAGTGGGTTTGTGTTTGCATCTGTTTGGGCTAAGAGGTTTGGCGGCAGGGAGACCTGTTAGGATGACACAACGATGGCCCGTTAAGTGCAAACAAAAGGGTGCTCTCAAATGCCAATGATGTGTTTGGGAATGAGAGTCAAGAATGAGAAATAACAGGTAAACTAAGGCACATAAATCAGATGATTTTTATCTTATTTTCCTGTTTTAATGTTTTGTATCATCAAATTGCAAAAACAAGTGAGCGTTTTATCCAGCGAAGTCACATAACAGAAGGGTACCAGCGACAAAGGGAATCCTAGACACGTCATAGTGTCATCACAGTGTTACATACACAGAAGTGTGTCTTAGTTAGTTAGGGAAAACTTAAAAAAAATAAATAATAATTAACCGGGCCTTGTTGTAAAAAACGTACGTGGGAATATCTATGTAAAGTTTGCTAACATTAGACATCATGTGTATTGTATTGAGTTACGGTGTGTTTTTATGTATTCAACCTATAATTTGAAAAAATTAAAAACAATGTTATTTCCTCTTCTAAAAGTTACAGTCTCGCTCCACTCTAGCTTGGCAATTAGAACAAGCTCGATGATTGCCCATAATACCGATACATTATTGCGTCTACTGTTTAAACATGTATGAATCTATGGCTAAAATGCATCTATTATACACTAAAACATCCCACTTCAAGCACTCACAAAAGCTCTACACCAAGAAGCTCTCTTTCTTTTTTAAACATGAAAGCCTCTAAAATATAGTGAGGCTGTTATTTGACTGATGTGTTGTATGTGTGTGTGGGAGTGCACACTCTATCTCCGGACTCAGAAGCAACCACAATACCAGCTCAGTTCTAATAATGATTCCTAATAGGGTGCAGTAATTGGAAATAGCAACTTAATTAGTGAGTGACAGCAGCAGGTGATAAGACAGGGGAATACTGTGTAGCCAGTGATGCTAGAAACTCATTATCTGCAATGCATGCCCCACTCCTTAATTATTTGAGAGGATCTTCACACTCTTCAGATCCCCTCTCTCTCTTTGACAGTGTATTTTTAAGTAGTTTCTTTAAAAGAGATATTTGGGGAGCCTCTGTTATCTGTGTTTGGAAGGTGGATGGCCTTGGGATGAAAGTGATGAAACGGAAGAAGAGATGTAATGAGAATCTCCGTGCTTCGACCTTTGATGCAAAGCAGATGCAGCTTTCCATATTTCCTTTTTTTTGTGGGTTAGCCTCACTGCAGACTGCCGCAGTTGTTTGATTTTTAATATACCCGACATTACTCGCCAACATTTTTTATTAGCAGCTTATTATTGCTACCCAAATACAATATGTCACCGGCAACACAGACGTTTAGCTTTAGCACGCGGCCAAAAATGTTTCTCATTTTTCCTCTGAAAGCAAGGTTCATTAAAATAATTAACTAATTGTGGGAACATTGAGCTTACATGATGCCTATCTATTATGTGCTCATTTTATGCGCTAGATCATATGCTTGACCTCAGTCCCTGGGTGAAGATCTGGTCTTTCATTCAAACACAGCTGGAAAAAAGGTCAACATGGTTAACAAGAAATAGAGACATTTTACGTTTTGACTTGATTTGTGTAGTCTAGACCTGTAACATAACATAATAATAGTGTAGGGGAAATAGTAATAAGCTTTCACGGATTCCAAAGAGGCTTTCAAAGAGGCTAAGCAGGCTGAGTATGTTTGTGTGTCTATCTGTGTGTAGATAGCATGACCTGCGGAAGAATTTGATTACCTTACAATAGTTTCCTTTCATTTGGCCCATGATTGGCTGCCACAGGGAGGGTGGTGGAGAACTGAAGGAGACTGAGGGAGAGGCAGAGAATGAGAGACAGAGAGAGCACTTGAACTCTTGAGTGGCATTGGTGACGCTAATGCACTGTTCAGGGAGAGAGTGAGAGAGGGAGAGGAAGAAAAAGAAAATTGAAATGGTAAGAGTGATTGAAGGAAACATGGGAGTCGAGCGGGCTAATGACAGTGAATAGACAAGATCACAGTGATTGAGAGAAGATTATACATAAGATCATCTCTGATTATCTGCACTTGCATTAAGAGCAGATGGAGAAAAGAAAAGAAACTGAGAACATGTAAGTGAATACACAAGGCATATAGAACTGTCAGCTCCAGCAGTGTGACAGACAAGACCCTAAATATATGCTTTTGATCAAAATGGAAAAAGCATGGTGACCAGACATTACAGCCATACTTAAAGGTCAAACACATCATTCCTGTTGCAAAGCATGATCTATCATTGTGTTCCTGAGGCCCTACACACACAGTAAGATGTAATTGGGTATGATTAGCTCCCGCCTTGTTGTTCTTTGTGCCATCCTCATGCCACATGCCTGGAGGGGCTCCCAGCTGGTAGAGTGATGTGGGGGGCTAGAGGGGGAGGTTATGACCATTTGCTATACAACATATGACCAAGCAACCGCCATCATACAGTCGATATAGCTACATCATTCAGGATTATGAATATAGATTACATATAGATTATACCCTTCAGCCGTGTTGATCCATTGAAACAACAGCACATATTTCAGCCTAGAGGTGAGTAGTGCAGCATGACAAACACACACAGAGAGCCCAGGTATTCTGGCTCTAATCAGTGGATGTTTTAGAGGGAGATTCCAGCGTCGTGTGGCCATCTGTGTGGACCAGCCAAAGAACTGTCGCATCCTGATTGGAATTCAAATGGATCACCCTCGCCGAGATCAATACTGCATGATAATGATGTTGTGACATTTGGAGAGGAGATTGTGCACGCGGATGTGTGTTTGCAACCCTCATAGCGTGTTTGTGCTGGAAGTTGTCAGTGTATATAAAGCACCCATGTGCCTCTGAATTTGCAGTAACACAACACAACTTGTTTTCTCTCTAAATGCTTCCAGTCAGTGGTAACAAAACATTATTACTAATTTATTATTCATCTAGTTATTTTGCTTTTGCATTAAATTACCAAAATTGGCAATTACATCCTCTCTTCCCTTCATAACTTAGGGTGACTCGTAGTGTGATTTGCTTTGCTGTGGATCACCAGGGAAACCAGATCACTTTGATGTGTAACTTTGTTCTGATCTCTTTTAAACAAAAAAAAAAAACTGTAAGAATATGTCCACCCAGAGAGAGACGTTACATTTCTCATCTTATTTGGCATTATGAAAGAACACAGTGGAAATCAAATCAGGGTATGATATGGGGTTATAGGAAGTAAGTAAATCACCTTTCTAGTCATTGCCAGGAAAGGGCCAAATATTACTATATGTTCCTGTATCAGGTTTCTGAACTTAACCCAACACACCTTATGGGACTGAAAGACAAAATAAAAGTCTGTTACATAATTTGAACGCGTTTGAGGCTTTGACTGCAATATAGCATTGCCATATATCAGCTTTCAAATCAGTGATTTCTCTCAGGCCAACTTTCGCTTTTTCCCGGTTTAGTCGTTTTGTTTTTTTTCTAAACTGAATTATATATACCCCCATACCTTCCAGCTGATGCATTTTTGGCCTTAGACCACCAAAGACCCACTGGCCTTTCCCGTGCTGAATTAGTTTTAGCGAGGGCAGCTAGCTTTATGAGCGACATCAGCAATCTATCAAAGAGGCTGAGGACAGCCCTTTAGCACCATTGATCTCTCCACTCTGCAGAATGTGCATATATACCCCCTATATATCACTGGATAACGCTTTATCAATAGAGATGGATGAAACACCGTGGCAAGCTTGGTCTGCATTAGAGATACTAAATATTTCTGAGGGTGCTTGCCCTGCTGATTAATGGCTTCATAAAATGTCCACAGCTACCCCTCATCTTTAGGCAGCTTTTCAGTCACAGAATACTGTCAGAGTCTTCTTGGAGCTTTGGGAAAGAGTGAAATTTGAATCTGATTTGTGCTTGTTTGTTTTTGCTTTGAAACATTTATATCTGCGTCCTCTACATCCAGCGATTAGTGTCAAGAGGGGCATCCGTCTGGTTTATCAAACTATTTTTGTTTCTCTTTCTTCCTGCTACGTCTGTCGATATTTTCTGCTCATTTTTTGTCTCCTAATCTCTCCTCTATCCATACACTTTCCTGTTTTTGAGCTCATCCGGTCCATCCGGCTCCTAAACGAGTTGGCTGCATTGTAGTGAAACACTATTAATTACCTTGTCATCCCTCGACAGTTGGCAGTGACAGGTTTTAGACCAGCTCTCTGAGGAGGTGGGCGGACACCGGTGCCAAATTAAAAAGCTGGGAGAGCCTGTCATATCCTGTCATTGGTATTTTTAATGAAAAATGGAACGTGTGTGTGTGTGTGTGTCTGTATATGTGTGTTTAGTCTGGCGAAAGACAGGGAGCTAGACGTACAGAATTACAAACAGATGGGCAGAAGGAGACAATCAGACATGTATCGACTAAGTGAGAGACCAAGTAACAGCTGGTGGTTACATGGACAGAGGTCTGGGGACAAAGAGAAATGAGGCCAAAACAAACAGTAAAGGTGGCAACCAGAACACATCAGGACAGCAGCCCATGCAGGTTAGATTAACTGATGATTCTAAATTGCCCATGGGTGAGACTGTGAATGTTTGTCTGTCTCTATGTGTCAGCCCTGTGATTGAGTTCAGGGTGTACCCCGCCTCTCACCCAATGTCAGCTGGGATAGGCTCCAGCTCCCCCGCGACCCTAATAAGGATAAGCGGTATAGATAATGGATAATGGATAATAACTGGCATTTCTGTAGCTTCTCTCAGTAGTAGCCTACTACTGTAGGAAACTACAGTTTCTTGCCTACATTGTTTTGGCCATTATTTCCATCAGTCAGGAAAATATTGTGCTCACCATAGTAATAGTGATCTGGTAACATGGCAAGAATACTACCACAAAGTCAGAAACATGAGTGATTAGGCTGGTTGTAAACATGCCAGTTTACAACAGTTAAGCTAGTTTTACTGAACCACTTTTAGAAGTAAAACCAAAAGTGAGCGCACCCAAATTGTTGGTAATAATCCCTCATGGCACAGAAAACCTGTATGCGCACAACTACAGTAAATATGGAAGCTCAAAGTTGAACTAGCAAGTTGGTCTAAACTGTGGTGGATGTTTTAATGGCAATTTAGGTCATAATTTTGTTGTTAGCCTTTATTTTCTCTTCTAAATAAGTTAGAAGCACATCATATAACAAGCTGAGCCACGCTGCCTTTTCTGAGTTTTGCCATGAAGAGAGATGGAGATTTGGTGTTTAGATATAGCACCCTACCACTTCACCTAATGAAAAAGCCATTTCATCTTTCTCTGGGCCTCATGCACACTGCAGCACCACACAGCAGGTATTTTAGGGATCTGTGTGTACCAGGCTGCAGTGGTGAAACACTCAGAGACCTGTGTTTGGTCTGGCGAGTGTGAACAAGCTGAAGCAGCCCAGGGGAACTGTCCACGGTGCTCAAACCAAGGATTTCTCCTCCACTGCTGGGACTGCTGCTCCTCTGCTCCTCTACTAGCTGATTAGCCAACATAGAATGATTTTTCTAACCCTGTCTTCACAGGCAGATGCATTTGGATCTCTGTATCCATTATTACTTTAAGTGAAAATGTGCAACTTAAATTGTTTTCACAGTCTACATGTGTTGGTTATTTAGGTTATTTTCCTGAAAGTTTAAATTGTTTCTCAGCTTTCATCACATCAGAAAGTATTTTCTTTAAATATAGATTTCCAGAGTTTTGTTACTTAATAATAATTTGTACTTAATAAAGAAAATATTTAACAATATTGCCCAAAATCTAATGTATAGTAATATATGCATCCAAACGACAACCACCCACACAGTTTGATACATTTGACGTTTTAGGAATTAATATGGAATGTGCAGAAGATTGTAAGAGCTTTATCAAAGGTCACAACTATGATATGAAGATTCATAGTAAAAAATTCATATTAAAAGTTTACTGGAATGTAGCTATTCTTTAATCCTGCTCAGTGAAGAAAAGATTAGAACTGTAGAAGTGTCATCCTGACTGACTGAGCTAAAAGTTTCCCGTGTTCAAAACTCCTCAAGTTAGTCATTTAGGTTGTAGGCCAAAAAAGGCTTTTGTGAATTCAGACTACACTCTCAAAAGCCTTTATGCTACCTTTTGAGAACCTAAAGGTAGGCATGCACACTGAATTATCCCACTTGGTTGTGGTCATTGGGATGATAGCGTATCAGCTAATAGCAGACCAGCATATCCTTGTCTGACGCTATTAAACGCAGCTTGAGTCTTAAACGTGGGAGAGAAAGCCCACTGGGAAGGGTCTGTTATTTTCAATCCTGCACTGAAGAGGGTATGATGTTACTGCAGTATTATATCTTGAAAAAAAATGCTTAGGGGGGTGAAAGAAACTAAAAGAAGGGAGAGAGAAAGAGTGAAAAGAGCCCTGGGAAATCTCCCGCCCCATATTGCAGGCACTTCAGCTTCCCTGTTCCTCTCACTCACCTCACTGACTTTCAATCGCCGGAGCCAATTTGCTTGGAGAGAAACCCCACGCTGGCAAGAAATGAAACCACCTCAACTCCTCGGCACACACCTACCCCACAGCACTGTCCTTCTCCTCCTCTCCATCACCTCCTCGATTCTCTCTCCGGTCTCCCGGCACATCAAAGGCCTGGAAGAGAAACACGGAAACTCGCCTGGTCGCCTCTTTGTCTCCCCACTCTTCATTTTGTAGCACGGCCTCACTCCTCAATCCTGGGTTTCTTTCCAACTGGGAGTCCGAGAGAGAGTGAGAACTTGTATTTATATAGAACCCTTCAAAACATAGTTATAAAGTGCTTCACAAATATTACAAAATAATACACACACCCCTGCAATGGTGATACAAGAAATAGAGGAACTGAACAAGGCGCTCATCCTGTACGGTCAGTGTAATGCTCATTTTCTTGTATTGGCACTGCATTATTTGTCCCTTTGACTCCAAATCAACATCAAGCTGCAGGTATGTGATGTTTAGGAGGCAAATATAGTAGAACTGATATTCATATTTGATGTACTGCTCCCTTTTAAAAGGTCAATTTTGTTATTATTTGACTATAACACTTGGACGTCAGAGAATTTGTTCAAAGTTTATGGTTTCTGAGATCAATTTTACAAGAAGAACTTGAAGGCATCACATGAATGAACACATTACTCTGTCTGTTATGATACTTTCGACACCAGATGGGGGAGAAAATGGTAAGAGAACCGTTGCATAAAAGGAAGGAGACAGGAAACAAAGGTAGAAAAGGTAAAAAACAGAGGAGGGTTGCTTGCCTAAGGCGCTGGCTCTCCCCAGCACAATGGTGGCAGTGTCAGGGGTTTGAGACTGTAAATAATTTACCGTTTCACCTCAAAGAACACACGCACGCACTGCACACCCAGGCCCTCTGTTTCTCATACACACACATTCTCAGACTTTCTCTTTGTGTCTCTGCACATACATGCACGAACAAGGCCATTTTGGTTTCATCTCCTACAGGAGTGCCCGCCACATGACTATTTCATTTAATGTGTTTGCATATTTTCTTTGTTGACATATAATGGAGTAGAGAGGTAAGGTAAGGGCCAAAGTTAGCTCCAGGGCCGAGAACTAACGCACACATACAATGCAGTTGAGAAGAATAAGTGCCCATGTTGGTTTTCCGTACATTTCCTGTCCACCTTCTCCTTTATACTCCAGTGACTGGGCAGTTATCAAAGGTCCTGATGCATGTTCAAATAACCTCACCGCAGGCTGATCACCTCAAAGGTATCACTGAACAAAGCTTAGCAATGACATGAAATTACCTGTGTTTTTTTATTATCTTCCTAGCATTTAATTGCACTTTGAATGTCCCAAGGGAGCAGGGTGCAGCCTTTTACCTCTGCATGGTAATGGTTTTATAGTTATTCTGATGGAAACACCATTGCTCCCCGGAAGGCTTCTCGTGACATTTAACGTGAAAGTGTTGGGTGAGGGGTGGGGAAGGAGTGGTGGGTAAAACGGATAAAGATGTAGTAGGGGGGGAGACTGGTAGTGATAGGGAGTGGAGGGAAGGCCTGATAATGGCCGCTGTAGAACGGGGGTGTTCGTGGAAAAGGCCCCGCAAAATGTCAGATGTGAGCTGCATAGTGAACGAAGAAGTGAATGTCAGGGGACGATGGACAGCTGCTGAGCAATTTCCTGGTCATTAGCAAGATACCAGTGACCTGGGGCGGTGCCGGCGACCTCAGTTTGCTCAAGGCGTGTGTGAACCGGACTGTCAGTGACTCTGCCACAGGCTAATAATAAAATGTAGTGTTGATGCTGTGAAGCATTAGGACACTGGAGACCATCTGCAAAATGTGGGGTCTAACTGGGGTGTTGATTAGAAATGTGTATGACACTTTCATGCTACGATAATCGTGGCCAAAAATATCACAGTAAATGGTATTATCATGATATTAATCCAACTTTCTTGAAATACTAATATTAATGCTGACATATAGGTTTAGTGGAATCCAAGTCAAACATGGTGCAATGTAATTTTAGTAACACTGAATGGTGAACTGTACTGCTTTGTACATAAATTTGTTGGACTGCAAAACTAACATCAGATATGCTTAAAGTGCCATAAACAAGTGCAGGTTAGTTGTTAAACGTTTAGAACAGCTGACTGGAAATTATTTTGAATGCAGCATTGAGTCTGTGTGTCTTTGATTCTATGCACCCACACTGTTTTCATACATGTTCTCATTTCATTTGGAAAAGTGCACAGAACATAATAGGGATTAGCTGTGGCACAGTTATTTTCTAGCTTTAATTGGGCTCTATAGGCACCAACACCACCCACCCCTCTGCACGCTACCTCTGCTTTACTAACAACACAAACCACACGTGAAGCTAAAGCTGCCCCATGAGGAAGTGCATAATGTGTGCAATCTGGAGGCAGCGAGTTTCCCCTTTGTCAGTCATATAAAATGCATGCTCTCTCTCATACTTAATATTACGACTGAGCACCCGTAACCTAGCCCCGCTCCATTAGGTCAGCTAGCTAATGTTAGAAAATATTTAGATTGAATGTATGTGCACGCTGTTCACTGCCAACGCAGAATGTTAATTCTGCAAATCTGCAAAATGTTAAGCATGCTCGACCAAAAGGACCCGACCATAAGGATGTTACACTTACTGGAATGGAAAAGAGGTTGCCAGTGAATGTAATCCATGCAATTACCTGTCCTCCAAAACCTATTTGGTGAACCAAATTGGTAATTTATAAATATCTATAAACTTAAAAGTAGGAAAAACGGACTATTTTGAACACTTTAGCAACACTACATGGAGCAACACTTAATGTCATTTTCTCACTCTGAACATTAAACAACATCCTGATTTGCATGCTAACAGTGTTCTACGGAAACACGTGCCACCCCTCCCCTCCCCCCCTTGTTCGCTCTGAAATGCCAGTAAATGGTAGGGGCTCTGCAGCAATCCCAGCATCCCTTATGGTCTCATGTTCCCTCCTGGCATGACACAGATGGAGAAGGCCGTGCCCCACTGGTGCCACTTTGTTTGGGTTATGTTTCGCTGTGATTTTGAAGCCTGTGGGCGCTGGCAGGGACACACAGGCCTCTCCTGGTATGGAGTTGTATCATCTCTGCAGGATGATAAGCTAACATGAGGGGGGGTTAGTTGGAAAATTCAAAGTCCAGAAACAAGCGGGCCCTGTTCTTCAATTGTAGCTTAACTAATTCAGGCTAACATGCTGTTATCATACCAAAATACTCCTTTTTATTCCCATCCAGCTAATTTGGTTATTTGAAAGCTGATTTGTTAATTCTGGATGAATTCATCTTGAATAACAGTGTGCTCTTGTTTTGAAATAAAAACAAAATGAATAGAGTTGAAACCATGATCAGTGTTAATATGATTGGCTGAGTTCTGATCATGTGATTGAAGTTAAGGTGTGTTAGGGAACCCTCCGAGCATGCACTGGGGTAACAGATTCATGGACACAAGTCTCACTTTATGAGACTTGTGTGTTCCTGCAATTTTATGGGTGTCATTTTGTTTTACGTTGTGCTCCAATCAAAGGCTTATCAGTTCTTTCTTCCTATGCTCGAGGATGCACTCCATCCCTTCTTACCTTACCACTTCCCTCCCCCCATCTTTACGCCAGTGTGTTACTAATCAGGGCACACAGAGCCAGACAGTTTGTTTGCAATCCGATAAGAGGGATGGGCCAGAGGGAGGGAGGTAGGAGAGAGGGAGGGAGAGACATTCTGGAAATATCAGCAAATTGGATTTAGCAGGAGAAAATAGCAGGTATCTGATAGCACACAGACCTGATTCTATTAATGCAGGCGGAGAAAGTAAAGCAGGTGGCGTGTGAGTGTCTGTGTGTGTGTGTGTGTGTGTGTGTGTGCGTGTGTATGATTGTGTGTGTGTGATGGTGGTTTTAATTAAGGAGGTGCAACATGGAACATTTCCCCCCACACACACACCCTCTGTGACAGAAGATAGGTATTTGAAAACTCCCTCCTCCCTCTTGTCTCTCCTGCCTCATTCACACACCCTCAGACTCCATTGAGCCACCCCCCACCCCCCACCCCCACCCCCACCCACAGGCTCCTCGCTCCCTTGAAAGGAGGCCAAAATGCTCAACAAAGCAGTTGTTGCTTGTTGCGTTTGAAATGGAAATTTTTTAGATAGCTGCTAATAAACAATGAAGTATAACCTCCACCGCTTGCCAAATTTTCATTTGGAGAACTGCCTCTTCCTTTTTTTTTCTTTTTTCAATACCCTGCTCCATCTGCACACTATTTCACCCAATCTGCGAAAAAATGGGAAGCGATCAACAACCGCAAACACATACACGCACCCTCTACACTACCAGTACCTCTCCTTCTGTTTTTTTCCCTCCCGCCTTCCTCTCAATATCTTCCTTGGCTGACCTAGATAGTGAAAAGCAAGGAAATGGAAAAACATGACTTCAGCAGAATCAAAATGCATTTCAACGGTCTTGCAGACTATCCTTTTGTTGTGCAGCTTGATATAGGCCATTGCATATTCTTCCACTTCCAGATGGCAGTATTTATAACAAAGGTTGCTGTTGTTCCAAATACTCATAGGTTGTTTCTTTGTTTCCCCTTTGCTAAATAGAGTAACTTTGAATATTTGACTTCAGAATCCCCGGTTTTCTCTTATGTGTGTTTGCACAGAAACTGGGACAGAGTCATACTTCACTTGTATGTTTAAAGAGAGGAAATTGCAAAAACTAAATATGCTCAAAGCCATTTTTTTTCTATCCCTGTGATTTCACCCAGAAAGTCTCAATCTCTCGGTGACCCTCTCGTCACAGTATGGCGATGTACTTCCAACTGGCTGCATGTTTCAATCCAATAGTCAGGCATGGAGACACACTGTCAGAAAACAGGACTGTGTCCTGCTTATATACTGCTCTGCCACTGCCAAACTAGGTCATTAGACCCTGGAAATATGGATAGGCTGACTTAGAAAACCTGTTAAGTATCTTTGCTACAGAAGACATGTCAATGTTTAGAGTATACAAGTTGCAAAATTCCACTTGCATCCTTTTTTTTTTTTTTCCCGAAAGGTGATTTTATTATAAGAATAAAAAAGCTGTTTATTTTAGATGCAAGAACTTTGGTATGCACCTTTTACATCACGTCTTGAGGCTCATATTCTGCCTCTGGATTCTACGTGCCGCTCTTGATCTTTGCCTCAGATTTCTCTTTTGTCCTGGATGAATGACTTTGTGTAAAGGACGGCATTTATTACATCCTCTAAAGAGAAGCCGTGGCTAAGTATGATGAATGAGTGATGAATTTATCAGTATGTTATGAATGTACAATCTCGTTGAGGTGCATTTGAACTAAATCATTTTTTCTCTTCTCTTTCCCATGCTCTCCTCCTACTCCCACTGATGCCTTGACAACATCCAAATAGGTAAGTGACAGAATCCCACTTTGCACACTAAAATGTCAAATTGAGTTATTTGGTTCATTTTCTTTGCTAGAAAAGGCCTAGGCAGTAGGCACAAAAGAGATGCGGAATGGACTTCAAGGATTCTTAAACAGTGAGACATTTCCACTGCCTGATGACTTTTAATGAGAATTACAATGGTTTACATACTGTTTAAGTGCACCTGTGAAGCAAGGAAAAAATTGGTATCTGTTGTAAAGAAAATATTCTTCATTGGCCAGTTACTCCCATACTTACAGCGTTTTCTGGAAAACTCAGTGCTGTCCTCCTGGCAGTGATTTAGGCACAGGCGGCTGCTTGCTTTTAATTACATATTTAGCTCAAATGGGGGGAAGCCTTGACTGTAAGTTTTCTGAGCGGCTTAGAATTTAGGCATAGCATTAAATTTTAATAGACTAGTGGATTGCAATGTGTCTTACTTCCTTCCACCAATGACTAATTTTCTACTTATTCCTCTATGTATCAAATTTTAATAGTCAGGGGACATTGCAATATTAATACGTGTGGTGATTATAAAAGCGGGCAATTGCCACATTTTTGGAGGCAAATTACCTCCTGTATGTGTAAATGAGGGTAGCCCATGCCACCACCTCAGTGCTGTCGATGGGCCAATTTATATCAAACCAGTTAGAGGAGTTTACTTTCACTCTGTGCTGGTTCCTTTTTACAAAGTATCATTGGGTTGCTCATTATAGCTCACAGCAGACTGCAATTGAGACAGCACGTGATGCTCACTTCATTTTGTCTAGCGATCTCTCCCTCACGCTCTCCTTCCCTATCCTTGTGCGTTCTGCCACCACCATCCTTGATCTCAACAGCACAAAGGCAAATTGCTCATCTTTCTGGCTGTATTCCACCCTTCTGTCTTTTCATTATACCTCTCAGTCTCCTTTTGTCCTTTTAATAATAATGAGAACTATATTTTCTGTCTTTTTTACACTACATCTGCCCGCTCTACATAGGATGCCTATCAGAGCAGGCACATCCTGTGCTGTTATTCAGCGGACACCTCATGAGGTGGGAAAAGAGACCAAGATGGAGTTTGCGTTGCCTTACAGCGGGAGCTCATATGTTCCAGTTTAATTGCCTTATTTGATCTTGTCAAACAGCTGTATTTGGAATACATGAGCCTGTTCACTTTCTTGAGGTCAGATGGGGTGCTTTCTGTAATTGGAATCATTTACACATTTTCTTGAGGATGCCTTCTTAGCTCACTGGTGAAAACAATATGATCAGTGTGAAAACGGCCACCATATTCCATACCACAAGAAAGTCATAAGCATGGTTATAGTAAGGTTTTAATATAAATGTTTATCAGATAGTCAGCTCAATGCCCTCTTCAACGGACCACAGTATCATATGCATTTATAGGGCTTGGGATTTGGCATAAAGTCTTACTTACAAGGTGCAGCTGCTGTAGAAGCTAAGCTAAGATAAGAAGATAAGAATCCATAACAAGACAAACTGAAGAAGGATACCAGCAATAGGTACAACCAATCCAAAAACCAAAGTATGGAATTTTACATAAAGAGCATACCAGTGATCAGGCAAAGCTGCCTCCTCTGAACTAAGCTTATGGTTAATGCATATGCTAACATTTACAAACATCCAGTGGTACTCTCATTGTGCTTTGTCTTGCTAGCTGTTTGTCAGTTTATATACAAATGAAATACATAGTGTAGATGATACTTCTAATGTCAAGCATGCTTATTGTAGACATTTTTCTTTTAGTGTGCAGTATGGCATGACCTGAACTATTTGGTTGAGATGTTTGCCAGCATAACATTTTGTAACGTTCGGTAGACATATTAACATGGTAATCATATGCAATGTGAGTACTTATCTCTGAAGTACTATATCAGGCATTTGACTTTTGGTAAATCTGAAGATGTTGAAAGTAAAGCAGCAACATAGTATTCCTTAGAAAATTGTGTTGAAATGCCACATACATTTGCTAAAGTTAATGTAGTCTTCTGGAGCAACTAGATGTTACTCAAGAGCCATTTTTACTCAAGGTCAAGTAGTTGTTCTTCTCATTACACCTCCTGGGCATTGTACTGAGCTGCACGCGTTTATAACAACTTGTTTTTACGTATATGAAGTCTTGTTGACATGGACATCTTTAAAATGACCAACCTAACCACCCACTACCGCAGTCTTAACTCTATGGTGAAGGTAGATCAAACCAGAAGCATCATATGGTGACAGATATAAACCTTGTTACAGGACTATCACATCTTTAAACTGAGAGGGAGAGAGAGAGAGAGCTATCAAGGCATGTATTCTTGATGACTCCTCAATTTAGCCAGAATGTTCTTGCCAGTGCAGGAGAAAGGAGTAGGAGAAGCCATTATCGTTTTGGGATAAAGAGGAAAAATGTGCTGTGTTGTTGTGTCTCTTAAAGCCACCCACCTTCACTGGTTGCAGTGTTTAATCCAAGGGGTTACAGCATCATAATAGTGGTATCTGTGTATGTGAGGAGAGGTAAATATGGTTGCAACAACGCCAAACAAGCTACATTCAAGAAAATTACAGATGTGCATCATTGATGTGACAACAGTTTGAACAATGTGTTGACTGGCTGTGGCTAACTTGTTAAAGGTTTTGTTGTAATAACAGGCAGAGATGAAAAGCTGCACTTTGACACCCAATGACTGCTACTGACTAAAAAAAGAACTTCAATTTACAGAGCTATCTATCTATCAGAGCATTTTTACACCTTTAATAACAGCTCATGCTCTGTATAGTCCAGTATCCTTAGGAATTAAGTTCGTACTGGATGATTCGCGCCTGCCAATTTATGGCCAGTGCCAATGCAGGAAGTAATGTTTTTGTTATGCAAAATGTAAGGGTGAGGCAGTCGGGGTGGTGGACGGACATGCAGGACATCAAACTCTCATGTGGGAGACCAGAGTTTGTGTCCCATCTCACTTCAACTGTAACCACAATTTTTCCTCACCATAACCAAGTGTTTTAGTTGCCTAACCCTAACTATACCTAAAGCAAAGCGTATTTGCCATAATCACAATCTTTATTTGACTTTAACCATACCACATGAGCCATGAGCAGATACTGTATGTACTGTAGAAAAAAAGAATAAAAAAACATTGGCATTAAACCTTAAAGAGGTACTACACACTTAAATGTGTTTTTTAGCTGTAAACTAAATGACATGACTGTACTGTCAATGCTGCTGTTAATATTGACATTTCTTACCAAATGTATAAAAATCTGCATGTCGTGGGTTGAAAATGGCTCAACACGCCATCTACTGTTTTAAATCAGCCCTGAACCTGAGAGGCCAATGCTGACATAGAGTCAACTGGTTGGGACCTGTCTACTTCATGAAATGTATATTAAAAAAGACTCAGTCAGTGTCCCCCGTGTCCCCTGACCTACACACTACGTAGCCACGAGGCCTCGCCTCCTAAAGGTGTTGTTCCCTCACTTGTTGCATTTTTTAAATTTGCTGGTAGAGAGGGTTCTAGCTGAATTTGAGGGTGGAGTTACACTTTAATAAAAGGTTTACAGTAGAATTGTCCAATATCAACACTCTGTTTGGTGATAGGGTTGGTTTTCTATGGTTTCAACATAGCTGTTGTGGCTGATGATTTTCTGTGTGTAGTTGAAAATCACAGGACTGTGTATCATGTAGTTTATCAGTGACCTGAAATAAAAAGGAATATTAAAAGTTCATATTAGATATGGTTCAAGGTACATTTATTAGTCATTCTACAACATAGGGCTGCACAATGAAATTAAAGTTGTAGCCCCCTTCACACTACACACCCAGAACACATACTAATTTCTAATCAGAATAGAATAAAAATAAAAATATAAACAACACAGTTACTTTTATACATATATTATACAAAGGTAGAGGTATGGTAATGTGCGAAACCAGCATAACAGAAAGTTCCATGTCATTTATTTATGGTGAAGTGCAGAGGGTGAGGTGGAGTTGAGGAGTCTCACAGCATGAGGAAAGAAGCTGCTCTGTAGTCTGGTGGTACGGCAGCAGATACTTCTGTATCGCTTGCCAGGCTGGAGTGGGTATTGTCTTTTAGTGTCCTTTTGGGCTCTACGCAGACACCTCTCCGATATCACTGCTCGGTAGAAGGGTACCCATGATGTTCTGGGCGGTTTTAATCAACTGCTTCAGAGCCCTCCAGTCCTGGGCCATGCACATCCCATGCCAGTTTGTAATGTTTCTATTGCTTCTCTGTAAAAGTTAACAAGAACTTGGCACAGGAAATTTTGCAGTCAATTGCAGTCGTGGGTATACAGCATGAACAGGAGGGGGCTAAGCACACAGCCCTGTTGTGCTCCAGTGATGAGCACTAGAGTGGAGGAGGTGTTACCACCTATCTGAACTGTCTGGGGTCTGTTTGTGAGGAAGTCCAATATTCAGTTGCAGAGTGTAGTACTAAAGCCCAAGAGTGCTAAGTTTTCAGTTTCATGTGTTCAATGCTGAGCTGAAATTAACAAACAGCATTCTGTGTGTGAAGACTGACTGGAGGGCAGTGGAGATGGCATCTTTTGGTTCTGTATGCAAACAGGTGAGGGTCCAGGCTAGCTGGGGTGTTGTTTTTGAAGTGCTGGAGAACCAGTTTCTCAAAACACCTCATAGGAATGGAGGTGAGTGCCCCAGGGCGGTAGTTATTTAGACTAAACAGTAATGACTGTAATCAACTTGCTGATTGGCACATGTTCTTAGTACACGGCCAGGAATGTTATCAGGCCCAGCAGCTTTACTCATATTCACTCTCAGTCAAAAGGAACCTTTGGGAGACTACCTGCCATGAAAAATGCTCATACAGTCAATATATGATAAACACAACAATACATTCAGTCACCAATGCTCTGCGCTCATCTTTCATCATTTGTTTCCCTGTGGAGGAAATGTCCTTCGAGACTTCCCAGTGCACGATGCAGACACACTCTCAAAACATATTGGCTCTCATCGTCTTCTGACTATATACTGTGTAGAGTTTCTCGTAGTCTGGTCAAGAAACCTTTTTTTGATTGAATATAAATCAAAATGTCCCAGTGTCCCACTACTTTATGCGATAGTCCTCTAGACCTCTGTAAATTACCTCTACAATATCATGTTTTTGATGGTGTCAAATATAATTACATAAAAATATCTTAAAGCCCACACACATTTTCCCTCTGATATAAACAAACTGTGTGGGCTGCTAAGATCTGATTGTACCAAGGTCAAAGGAATTCATACACTCTGTATCTTTTTAAATGACATTAAACATGGAGAATCAGCAGTTAAGAGTAAGGGGTCCATTACCTTTTTGATCAGCAATGTTTGAGCAATGTAAAACAATACACAGTATGGGCATGACTAAAGGAAGTAAAGTGGATGCAGAAAAGAGCAGAGACAAAGGGAGGTAGAGGGAGTCACAGAGAGCAGATGAGTGAATATCGTGCAGAGACAACGTGTGAACAGAGGTTTGGTGCTGCAGGGAGTGGAGCTGCTGGTTTCAGTGGTGCTTTAAATGACCCTGCTATCTCTCTTGCATTAAACACACTGCCCTGCAATCTGCACTAAGCCTCAAGCCTCACTCTGTGCAATCCGCTTACCCTTGAATAGCTCTAAATTAGCAGTTGGCTTTTTCACTTTATGCCTCTGAAGGGCCAGAGGCAAGTCGAGAAGTATTTTTTTTTATTTAGTTTTTTTTTACAGAGGTAGAGACTTAATACAGCCTGCAGAAAGATGCATGTTTAATTAACTTACCTTAAAGGTGGTCCCTATCCTGAAACCTTTGATTAATTAGATTGGATGGTTTCAGATGACGGAGCCTGTGGGCAGCCCTGGATGTTTCACTCTTGAAAGAAATCATTGCCCTAAAATCCTTTCAATGTGACAGCAATAAATTGTACACTTGTCAAACCAAAATGTTCTTCTTGATGTCTGATGGGGAATGAGGTGGTGAAAAGGTTCAGTTGTGTCTTCTTAGGAGACACAGTGCTAATGTAACTCTTATGTTTCATGAAACTCTTGCCTAGTCTGGATATGTCCTCCTCACATGTTTCTTTTCCTTCCTTCACTTTATACCCAAGTGCATGTCCATATTCCCTCTTTTCCTCGTCCTCTATTGTATATCTTATTGGTCATTCATGTGACAACACACTGACTCAGCGACTGATGCCGACATCTCTAGGCTGACATCTCTTGGAGCAATGCTACATTAAACCTCCCATCTAGTGGGATTACAATTACAGGTATTTAATTTGGCGGCGCGTCATTACTGCTTTGTTATGCTGTCTGACACAGTCAAGCCTCCTCCTCCAATGACAATGACCTGCATTAGCAGAGATTAGATGAGCGAGCTGATCGAGAAGATGACACAGGGGAAAGGTAATTGGGTTGTATGGGCGTAAAATCTCAAGAAAGGGACAAATCAAGGGGGGAGAAACAAAATTGAAGGAGAAAAAGAGAACAAAAGCTCAACGAGACAGATTTTAAGTACAAATAAGTCATTTTATCAGCTTAAATCCCAGACTAGAGACTATGTATTTGTCTTAATTACCCACTAAAATTCAGACAAACCTCTCAATGCACAATAAGGGATTAATAAAAATGCTAAACTGCTTCTAAACAGCATTAAATGAGTCCTTTATCCAAAGACACACTTGTAGATCTTTTGCTTCTTTTGTCCCATTGGTGTACTTTCTAGTCCTTTTAATAATGTAGTTCTTTTGCCATATGCACCTTTAAGTTTTAGTCTAACCTCAAATTCACACCAGACTTGAGCCATCAGCGGTGTGCACTGAAGTGTCCTTCCATTCATTCCAACCTTTGTTACTGCTGTCACTGTCCTCAAACCTGGTTGAGACCTGGTATCAGAAATTTAATGGACAAAAAATACTTTGAAGTATCTCCATGAGGAGTGTGAGGAAACAAAATGCTGTGGTTTTTACGTATTGATTCTGTTATTTTATTTCCCCAACGATAGCTCTATATGGCCATGAAAAGCTCATAGTAAAGTTGAAGGCCATCATAGGCATAGTTAAAGGTGTGCTGTGGAGTTTTCTTATCAACAAAGAAATGTTATGTTTACATTCAGTGTTCCTCACCAAAATACATTGTGTCTCACAAATGTGATGAATGCATTTCCTTCCTCATAAAACACTTGCAAAGCTGATTTTAAAAAGTATTTTAAATCCAGTTTTATTTAGATCCATGTTTAGGCCTACTTGCTAGCAGTCGTCTTCTTCCCTGTCTTTGTTGGAGCTGCATATCTTGGTGTGTTACCGCCACCTGTAGATCAGTGGAATAGTGGGAAACCTCTGGCACGTGTGCATGTGCTTCCATGCGAGCGTGCACGGAATAAACAAAATGGAAATCCACTCATAGAGGTTATAGTTCCATAGCGCTACTGGAGCTCAAAAACTCCACGGGGAACTTTTAAAACAATAGTTAAACATTTTGGGAAATATACTTATTCACTTTCTTGCCAAGTAAAGAGTAAGATGGGAGATTAATACCACTCTGTTGTCTGCATGGTAATTATGAAGCTAGACCGGGCATGCGCTTGGCTTAGCTAGCATTAACATTTTATATCTTAGGTTTTTGAATGGATTAAACAAATAAGTGTAAAAATGACAAGCTGTGGTTTGATTTGCTGGATTATATCTTGGCCATGTGCAGAGACTTGCGGGAGTCTCGTTGTCACAGTGAGGTTGCCAGACAACCTGTGGAGTTTCAAGGAAGTCATTGACCTCGCTAAGCTAAGCTAATCATCGGCTAGCTCTAGCTTCATACTTAATGCACAGACGTGAGAGACGTATAGATCTCACAGTGTTATGCTTCACTTGGTGCACAACAGAAAAACGAAACACAAGTGGTAGTGTATTTATGTGCTTCACATGTGTTTCTCTGAGTTGGTGTTTAATACATTTGTAAAAAGAGAAGGGTATCTGGTACATGAGCTGGACAAGTGATGGATGTCTAATACTAATGAGAAATGCTAGTGAGATGCTGGCGTTGAGGATAGCTCTGAAGTCAGTTGCACAGTTCAAGCTCTGTACCTCCATGACTCAAGCTGTAAACAAAATGGAGTGTTAGAGTGTGGAGAATTTGACCTGGGTCAAACAGCTGATCAGAGCCAGCAGTCACTACAGATAATAGATTGTTGTCTGCCCACTGTCTGCAGAGGAGATTTACAGCCAGCTCCCATCACAGGAACGTCAGCATCTGCTGCTTAACATGCTGCACCCAGCCTGGCACAAACAAGCACACACATAGACGTAGAAGAACTGCTACAACGACAAAAGCTGTGTGGAGCAGCAGTGTTTTAACAGCACCGGAGAAAGCTACAACACATCTAATCTTCCAGTTGAGCCCTGCTTTGTTATGTTTCAGCGTGTTGTTTTGTCAAATGAGTATTTGTAGGCAATACTCAAAGCGACAGATTTTGAAATGGAGAACTGTCTGTTCGGCTGCCATTTTTCCAGAAGTGATGAATTGTGTTTCCTTCATGCTAGTCAATACACTAAACATGTTGTTTGCCTTTGGTTTACCGCACGATTCAGCATCTGTGATGTTTCAGGTGAACAGAAAAGCATTTATTAGCCTTTGCACCTGCCACCCATGTAAGTGAGTTCTTTATGCACATGAACATGTTTTGCCAAATTAAGAATTAAACACACTTACAAAAAGATAGCGAGCCATTTGGTGGCATTGATTTCCTCCCGTAGCATCCAACATCTTGCCTCTTGTCAGAGCAAGCTTTTTAATCAGACACAGGCAGGAGTCTGTCTGTGTTGAATGACAAGAGAATGAAAGCCTGACTGTGGGGGTAAGGAGGAAAGAAAAAAGCGCGGAACAATTGGCATGAAATGAACTGTCGTCAAAGCCAGTGCTTCACTGAGCATAAAACAGTCAGGAGGGGATGATTTATTGTCGCAGGGAGAACAAGGGCTCTGCTCTGTATGCATATTGTATGTGTTCTGATGGAGTTTTGGTCCCTTTTGAGCTAGGAGCGTTTCTAAAACATGAAATCAAAATAATACCCAGAGTGGTTGAAGCAAATGGAACCTTCTGACTCTCACTGCATTTTCCTTTTTTTACCTCTATACCATTCAGTCTGTTGAATCTTTCCCATTTTTTGTTGTCATTAATTCTCTCTCACTCTATCACTCTCTCCATGTGCATATCACTCCCTGATTAACATTCTGTTTATTATATACTGCTGCCCATCTCTTTCCTTCTCTGCCAGGATGTTTCACAGCCTCTCGCTGCCTTCTTATTCCAACTCTTCTTCCCATATTTACCTGTCATCCTTTATACCATCCCCTCAGTCCCTCATCCCCAAGAATGGGGTCTTTGTAGTCAAATTGACTTGTGCTGTGTTCACCAAACGGATGAGCCGGGCAGGTCTGTGCCCGGGCTCAACAGTATGCATGACACACTCATTTGTCATGCATTGGCCTGTATGTCTGCTCCTGCCAAAACGCTGTCCTGGCTCCCATCCCAACTCTCTCCTTATTCACTTAGCACTTAGGCTTGGGGGAAAAAACACAGGCACAAAATGGCTGCCGCTATCACTGCACTGTTCTTTCAGTGAGAGAAGAAGGAGGACGCTGTGTTTTTGAATGTTATATGAGGAATGAGATGATGCATGTTTTAGAGAGGTTTTTTTATGTGCAAGCTGTGAAGGTAACTTTATTCTCCGGGATCCTGTTTTTTGATGTCCTCTTGAACCTTTTAATGTCTATTAGCGACTTAAAGAGGGTCAAAAATGATCAAGACTTTATTTTTCCTGCTCAAGGTTTTGTCATTTTCTTTGTCCATAGTAATTTTTCCTGTGTCCGTCCAGTGTATCCATTGAAAGTGTAAATTCACACAAAATGAGGCCCCAGGACCAAAGTTTCCTCTGAGGTGATAGTTTAGTAGTGACCTACATTAAGTGATTTATTACTTCGACATGATTTATTACTTTGACCTTAATAATATTTAGTCAGACATGAGTCATCGCGTCACTTTGTCCCCAGAAATTTAGCGCTATAAATTGGTTTGGAAGTTTTTGAGGCAGCTTATACACGGAGACTCTCCTCAAGATTAAAGGCTTAGTTGCATCAGCCACCATTTTCTCACTGACAAGCATCCCCATTTTGTAAAGGTCAGTGGTGTTTTTTGTGCTCTCCTCGATGTAAGGTAGTCCCTTTTTCATTGTTCCTCCTCCATTGTCTCTTTCAGTTTTCCTCTCTCCCTCTCTGTTTACGGTGTAGCGTGGACACAGCAAACACTGTGTGCTGGTTATTAAGGCCAATTTCCATCATTCCTTCTCCGCCTCCTGTCACCAGCGTGCCTCCGCGAGGGAGCGAATGGATTTTAATGGGCGGTGGTTGATTAGTGCAACACTAACGACGAGTCAAGTAGTGTGGACGGCTGTGGAGAGTGGTGTTGATTTAGAGAGGCAGGGGACACAGAGAGTGAGGGAGTGACTCGGTTATTGACTGATTGATTGATTGTGGCAATTTAGTTTTTCTTTATCTTATCTATCTAGCCATCTGTCCATATACTAACTTACATCTAACATTCTCAACAGCTATTTATATTTATATATACACACACAATGCTTGTGAATTAAAACTTCTGACTCACTCTGTTTGACATTTGTGTTTTTCCTCTCTGTCTCTGTCATTGTCACTGCTCTCTCATTCTGTCACCATCTTATTGTGCATGTCACTCTCTGATTCACATGCTGTTTGTTTCCTGTTTGTTGTTAAGCAGGGACCGGCCCACTCCTCTTTCATCATTTCAACTTCTATGTCAGCTTTTCGTGCACTAAGCTCATGGTAAAAACATTTTCTCTTAACTTTTCACTGACATCCAACCAGAGGTACTTGCACCCCAGGGGTTTTCGTCTACAGTTATCAGTGGGTACATGGAAATATTGGGTAAACATTTCCAGCTACGACAGGCTTCCTGCACAGGACATGCTTCCCATCAACCCGAGTCAGTGTTAACACCTTAATACCACCTGCTGCAATTGAGAGCGCATGTAAACTAGTTAGCAAGCAAGCAGAGATTTAGAAATACCTTGCTAAAAGTAAAGGATAGACATCGATAGAAAGCTTCTGCCACTCCAAGTGGTAGTAGTAGAAATTCCAGGATTACTATGGCTTATATAAACAAACAAATATAACAATATCCACTTAACAGAATTAATGGTGTATCCCATTCAGAAGGACTCATTTGGAACTTAAGTAGGGTAGTGAAGGGGTTCCTCAGAAGAATGTTTGCCTAATAATGATAAAATAAAGTGTTTTCTCTTCAATTTTGACTTTCAACCAGCTTTAATTAAATTAGCTTTCCATGTCAGCAGCTAAATCACCTATAGAATGTTACATGACATAAGTCTTGTCAGGAGCAGAAAGACTCCTGGCTGTCATGGAAATGAGAGTGTGAGCTGTGATGCATTTATTAAAGATCCCTCTCCCTCCCTGCCAAATCAAAAGTAGGTCATTGCAAAACTGTGGTCCACTGTAAATCACTCCTTCCATGTGCTGTAACTCCTGTTTCCTCTGTACACTCTCTCATTTCTACATGTATACCTGCATAATAACACAGTGTTTATATTTCAAACATCACTGACGTGTCAAGAGTAAGGATCTAAATTGCATTAAGGGGATTTATTGCAAGAGGCTGCAGGCGAGATAGGGAATAGGGTGATGTTGTGCCTCGCAAAACATTTTTATCATGTTAGGGGATTGGGGGTGTTGTTATTAACCATAGCAATAACAGCTAATAAGACTAAAACCCAGTTTGTTTTAGCCCCGTGGATAGTCGTGAGCTGCTCTTCTTCTGTCGTGCCTCAAAGATTAATCAGTATCCAATGGCCCTATGCTCTAACACCCCCTGTAGTTGCTTTGTGCAAGTACAGTTGGTTTAGATGGGGTGTTAGCATCGTTTAATGCCTTCAAGCCAGTGTTAAAGAGAGAGGTACAGCCTAGCCACCCTGGCATGTAACTTAACCAGGGGAGCGTAACTCTTTAAAGCTCCAGATGCACCAGGGATGGGTGACAGAGCAGGCAAAGGATGCTTTCAAACCCCCCATTTGCCTGCCAGCCACTATGCCAGTTTCCCAGTGATCTGACTGGGCTGCACAGCAGTTGTCCAAAGCTAACAAGCTCCACGAAAAAGAAGTGAGGGGGAATCAGTGAGAGAGGGAGAGACTGGGGAGAGGATGGGTAACACATTATGGGAGGATTTCAAAGTCAAGCATTCACTTAAGAAGACGCCATGTGATGTCTGTGGAGTGAGTGACTTGCAGTACTATTGCCATGTGGTGGCTGTTCACCGAGGGGCAAATGAAGCAGAGGGAGAGCAACACACACAACCTGCTCACTATAGCCGCTGATTACAGAATTCCTCTCGTCTCTCTCAGTAATGTCTACCTTCTTTTTCTCTTTGTTTTGTATTCGCTTGTGTGAGCACTTACATTATTCACCAAAGCCATCCCACTCAATCACATCATATAATTAAACACTGTTTTATTTAACATTGTAAGCCACCTGATATTGCATGCACAAATTCAGACTTTATAATAAACCGTTTAATCCTTTCAAAATACATGAAACATCTTTATGTACATCTGAAATGTTATTCAGTCTACAAGACTTATTTTTTCTTGAAAAGCCAGGCAATAAAGCTATTTTTCAGACATTGTTCAGCAAATAAGGTAAAATAAGGCAGATTGCTTCACTTGTATCAAGAAAATAGCTCTGAACTCTTGAAATAAGTTGATTTGCACTGGAACATCAACTGAAATTGTTTTCCCCTGTTGTCAGATGTTTTCCACTTGTTTTAAGGGAAGATACACTGCAGAACGCAGACTGGCTTGTTGATATGGATTTTTGTTCAGCCATGAGCATAAATGTTGCATTTTAAAACACAAATCTTTAGGTATTACTTCATTTATTCTCTCCATCCTCTGTCTCTTGGAGCAGGAGCTATAGTCGGATTTTAACTGAAAAAACTGTTTGCTTGTTGGAGGATTAGTTTTAAGATTTCATTGATCAATTTTTCAAGCGCAATTAGGTCTTGTCCTCAAGTTATATCATGCTCTTCTGGACCCACTCAGCCTCAGAGATGACTGGCTTTTGGCTCTAGATTACGTGCCTGAGGACTGTATTGTTTTCTCATATCGTCCATGTGTTAGCTTGTGTTTTTTAAGTCTTTCGTGCTGCTGTCACCAAACGTGACTTCACTGAGATTAGAAAATGTCTGGTTCCCCTCTTCCTCTTTGCCCCTCCCTCCAACTTGCATCTCTTTTTCCATCTCATCCTTCTATCCTTTCATCCTAATCCCTCCCTCCATCCTTCCTCCCTCCTTACTCTAACCTCTCCCTGTCCACCACTTTGTGCCGGTGTTGCTGAAGGCAAGGGATGTGGTGGATGTATGAAACTTTATTGAGGGTATCTCATTAGAAACAGCAAGGCCTCCTCCACGTAGGCTACGTTGGACGAGCCTGCTGGCAGAGCGCAGCCTGTGTCAGCTTCTGCAGAGAGACTGGGGGGGGAAATGAGGGCAGAGATTGAGGTGAGGAAAGAGACAACAAAGAAAGAATGTAGCAGTAGCAGTAGCAGTTGAAGGGCAGGGTATATAAGTAATAGGCAGAAGCAAAGGTGCGGGTTAGCATTCTTTCATCCCTTCTTTCCCTTCTCATCATCTCTCCTTCCTTTTCACTCATTCCTTTTTTTTATCCATCTCTCTCTATGCATATATGTCTCTTTCCCTCTCTCCTTCTGCCTTTGCCTGCTGGTAGCAACAGCTGCGGGAAGAAAAGGAGAGCAAAATGTCTTCTCATTGCTCCACCTGCACCCGATATTAGTATGCCCGTGTTATGGCTGACACCAGCTCATTCTTTCTCTCCCTCCTCATCTTTTCTTCTCCCCATACATCTCACCTCTGCCTATGACTCTGCTGAGAGTGAGTTCTCTTGTTCTGTCTCTACTGACGAGTTCACCCAGACCTTGTGGCCTACACTTGCTACTGCTGAACCCCATATTTTTATTTACCCATGCCCTATGTTGTGACCTGATTGTGGGATGTAGCAATATATGCATGAAATGTTGCATTTGTTTGTGGGTCTTCTATACCACAACATTGGTGGTGCACCTACACAATTACAGTTTCAGGCAAGCACAAAGACAAGCTCCTAAACTAAACTGAAATGCTATATATTCACTCTTTTTGCCACCTCCCTCCATGGAGCTCTTTCAGTTCATGATCGCTGAAAGCCACTGAGCCAGCACTTGGCAAAGTTTGCTAGTGCAATTTTTACTGATTTTGTAACCATGCACATGCAATTTAGCACCAACCATTTATTTCACGTTGCCACTACTGTGCAAACATGTACTGTAAATGAATTCTTAAAGACTCAGTTCCCTAAATGACAAAAAAAAATCATAAATATAAATAAAAGCACTGGAGGTAGTGGTGTTATTTGCTGAGGTTTTGACATATCAAAACCTCTATGAGATTTCAGCCTTCACCCCAATACAATGGAGGTGAATGGAATTTACTCTGTGGCGCGCACTGTTTTGAAAGATTGCATTTGAAGCATTGTGTCTTTCCAAAAACAATGTCCCAGTTACTCGAGATAATCCACAGTTTTCAGTGTAACCACTTTCTTCCACAGAACTAATCACTATGAGACCTCTTCACAGTAAGGTCAGCCCATTTGACTGTTATTAGGCTATTGAATAGGCGTTATCATCACACATCTGTCCCAAATATATGGGCTAGTAGGGGCCTACTAACCCTACTAGTAGGTTCAGGAGGCAGTGCAGTTACAAAGCGCTACTTACATGACATATTCACTTATTTTAACCCAAACAGTGATCTTTTCCTAAACCTAACCAAGTAGTTTTGTTACCTAAACCTAAGTGCGTCTGTGTGAGACGCAGAGGGGCGTGACATGAGTGATCAACCATGTGAAAGGATGATAACGGACTAGTAGGTGTAGCAGGCCCCTTCTAACCCATATATGAGGCTGATAAGGCCCATTCAATCGAGTGATAATGTTCTAAACAGGTGGTGAGGTCAGTTCATTACCTCTTACATACATACAATTCTGGTGCCAACTATTTTATCTTGTTGCAACTGCTCCGATAACTGTAAATGAATTGTTAGAGCTTTATGACAGAAAGGCGGCGCCCAGTATGACTCACCTGTGTGGCTGACTTTGTGATTTGGATTAACAGTCTGTGATTTGGGAAAGTTGCCCATTATTTTATCGACTCCCTCAGTAAATCTTGTTTAAATGAACATTAGTGCAGTTTCACTGAATGAGAGGTAGGGGGCCTCTGCTTAGTTACATCCACTGAACTCTTGGAGTGATGCAGGGGGAGAAAAAGAAAGAGAGAGAGCACAAGATGAAGAGGTCTATCCCTGTATCTTCATAGCCTCGTACAAGAAGCTAATACTTCCTGACATCCATGAAACCCTTTTTTAATCTGCTGACTGAAAGTGATGGGGATGGAAGGGAAAGGAGAGAAGAGGAAGTACTGCAGAAGTTTTCTGTGTACAAAATCAGCTCCAGTTTGAAATTGATCCTCTTAGGGGTTTTTTTCTGAGTGTTGAGCGTCCTTTGGTCCTGCCGAGAGGAGCATTCAGCCGTGATGTCTGTGCAAATCCTTTTTTTTTTTTTTCTTTTAAAGCAGAGATCATTTATTGCAAGGTTGGAGCTCACATCACATATCATAAACCCTTCCTGTTAAAGTCAATGCGCTATGCAGAGATGTGTTATTTTGATGAGCCTGAAGACATATAGCACTAATATAGAGCCAAACTATAGATTCACTTTCTTTTTACATTCATTATGTGTGCATCTATTTAGCTAGAATATTGGATATCATGTATTTCAGGTGTTTCCACCTGTGCTCAGACAGCCATAAGGTGTTACATCAGCCTGGCCCATAAAGACAATAACAGAACACAGAAAAAAGAAGACCTATCAAAAGATAGCGGGGTACAGAAGCTTCCCTGCACGATAATAAACATATGCAGTGAAAGCTTATATGTCATACATCTTGAAGGCTCTGGAAGATCACTGTGATCACTGTAATCTCTAGTTCCTGTCCGTGCTTTGGCAGGGAAGCTCTGCTAATTACAGAGAAAATGTTTGCTGTTTGTTTACCAGCAAGAACTGGCTGAAACATTATATTTCCTTGCCATTGTGAGACCCCCCAGACTGGCTGTTGTCTGAGATGTGTTGACTCAAATCCAACTGTACTCGTTATTTGTTTAATTTCCCTCATTAACCACAGCATACACACTAAGTATGAGCTCTGGTAATGAGTTTGGTTTGTTCAAGGTACTGGAAGTATTATGGTGGCGGAGATGCCATTGGAGTGTGTGGACACTGGAATGGCTGCCTGGTTGCATCAAATCACATTTCTGTTTCTGTTTGGGGGCAACTGCGCCATTATCTGCTTGCTGCTGTTAATAAGACCAAATCAAATAAGATATGTGCTTTATTTGCCTCCAAGCATCTCTTTCAGACATCTTGGTTCCAATTCATTTCTATAACCTGTCTTATTTCACTTAGAGAGAGAGTGTGAACAGCCCTTTGTACTTAAAGGCACTTGAATGAGCATGCAGTGAGAGCAAATGTCTTCGCACCAAAGAGGCACAATTCGGTCCTTTTCAGCATTTAATTAATTCTTCCTCCTTTACAGAATTACACCATCGTGACATTTAAGAATTGTAAATGGCTTCGTAACATCCACAGCCCATCTCACCAGTGCTGCCATGCATTGTCCGATCATTCTCAACAGGCTCCGAAATAGCCTGGAGCTAAACACTTGTCTGTGTTTTTCCCCACTGTTCCTTCCTGTCATGAAAATGCAGTGTCTTTGTATTCATCGACGCTGCTTAGGTTCAAGCACCCCTTCGGGGTGTGAGCAGAGGAAATTACATGCGAATGCCTTGGTTGGAAGGTTAGACTGCCCCAAGCATGCTAGGAAAAGTCAACAAAATCTGTGAGAGGGAAACATGCAGATGAACACGTATGGAAAGATAAATTTGGGTTAATGCAATCAAAGTAAGGAGCAAGGACTTTTTGACACCTTCTGCCATATGCACACAAGAGGCCTCTTTTTTTACTCAGCGCCAACCTATTTGTTTTATGCCTCTGAAATATAAATTGTGCAATTTTTAAAGGTACACCTGGACATCAACAAGGGAAGCATTATTGGTATGCAGTGTCTAGTTCCACCACACCTGCAACTTTCTTTTCGTGTCACAGGACAGGGAGCAGTGTTTTTGCATTCAGTAAGCTCAGTATGTCTTATGTGGTATCTAGGCAATGTCCCCCTTCATTTCCACTTTCCCTCTCCTTAGCCAATAAGCCCTCCAAATTAAACGACAAAATACATTGCCCTCCAGAACGACATCATTTCTGGTTGAAAACCCCTATCGGCAGTATGACATCATTTGTCTGTGCCTTCCAAAGCCGTTACAAATGACTATTTTCCAATCTGACACCTCTATGGTTTTGTTAGATTTAGGCACAAAAACGACTTGTATGGGTTAGGGAAAGATCGTGGTTTGGGTCAAAATAAGTACTGGGTTAAGTTTAGGGAATGATAGTGGTCATGGTTAAAAGAAACCACATTGACTGTCGGTAGGAAACGGGGAGTGAACAGCAGTTTCCCTTGTCGAAATCAGACGTTTTGTCGAGCCATCATAACGTCACACTATTTCCCTCTTTGCTCCCAACCAACAACAGTCATTGCCAGTGACATGGGAAATGCCTCATGTGACTGTCACAAAAAAGAAAGATTTGTATGAGCTTTTTTTGATCTGCCAACTTTACTGTTATTTTTTTGTTTTAGTTTGGGCAACTAAAACTTCTGCCATGTTTCCTGTGGAGTTTTTTCATGCAGGGACTCTGCACATGCAGGAAGTGAAGGCATGTGCTGTGTGCATCAAACTAGGTTTATGGGTAAATTCCTGTTGAAGAAAATGTTTACACAGCTCCTATTTGAAACAGCCTACAGTGTGTTAATATACAACACAAATTAAAGCGCGTTGGGATAAGTGTCAGTGTCTTTAGCAAAATGTTATTAAATCTAACAGATTGCTTGAGAGTCCAGTTGGCCCCTTAGCTTACATAACGCACCAGCGAAGAAGAACATGAGGCCTCCACCAGTAACCCCAGTATTTGTTTTCCATCCTCTTACAGTCTGTGTTTGTTTGTTTGTGTGCACAAGCGTCTGTGAATTCTTATTTTCCCCTGTTAAGGGCCTTATTTGCTGCATCAGCCGCCAAGCAGTCTCTCAGCACCAGCCAACAAATGGATTGTTATGTAACGGCCACAGCCTGCTATGTTTGACTGCCAACCTGCAGAGAAAGAGAGGGGATGGAAGGACAAAGGGAGGGTTAAAGATTAAGGAAAGAGAATGAGAGAAAGGGAGTAAGTGACGCGCCTCTGGCTAAATGTTGTGGTTCCAGACATGGCTCAGCAAATCTTCTTTTCTGTTCCCCTTTCTCTCCCGTGTTTGGGTTTTGTCTCGTCACATTATTGGTTCGGCTTGATTTGTTTTCCATTGAAGGGCTCTCAGCGAAGTAGACAGTCATTTATTTTGTATATCCCATTCCTCGCCTCTCTCGTCCGTCGTACAGCTCCCCCAACATGTGAAATATCAGCTCTGTGACAGGCGTACTCAGACAGTCGCCTCTGTCCAGGAGTCCCCCCGGGCCCAGTGAGACGGGGGAAGAAAGACGAAGAATACAATTGACTGTCTCTGCTTTATTCGGCACTTCAACACTGATTCAACATCAGAGAACAGAGGCACCAATGACATTTCAGATGACTACCCAGGGTCCTCAGAGAGCTGGCTTGTGGATATTATTTTTGCAATAGCCTCCTCACTGTTTCTGCTGGGTCTAACCCAGTCTTAGCATTTAGCATTTGGCTATTCGGTTCAATAACCACCACATCAGTGTGTGGTAGATTTTAACTTTAAGTCTCATGAGAACAGAGGGGGTCTGGCCTAGGGACGCAAAGGGGTCGATGCATTTCTGGAAATTTTCCAAGGGAAGTTAAGCTCTGGAATTTTGGAAATGTTCCACAATTTCAATATAAAAATTGTACCTTTTAATTGTGAACTTATTGCAATACTACGTCGTATGGCATGTTTTGGTTAAAAGTATGCCCATTTAATTCAGTTAAATTCATCTATTTCCTTTCATTCTTATTGTAAAACATAGATTTATTTATAAATTCATTTATAAATTATGCACACAGCTTACATTATCAGCTTGAATTTTCAAAATACCTTTCCCCATTACTTAACTTTCTAGCTAGTTCACTTTTCACATTGTATGTGTTCGACAAATTAATGGATGGAAGATGGATGGAATTTTTGTTCACGAACAAAGGGCTTAGAGTCAACTCATTCAATTAAAGTTCAACTTAACTAATGGTTTACACTTATGTCTGCTTATGATAGTAAAAAGTTTGTTTCTATCTGCATATGACATGGTAAATACAGCCTGAGCAAGTAACTGCTATATTTCCATTTTATTCCCGTTATTTTCCATAGATTAAAATTAATTCCCATTAATTCCCATGGAAAGATTCCACCTTGAATATTCCCAGAACTTTAAAACCCAAGTCACAGGCTTGTTTTTCAAAGACACAGGCTTATATTTGTTCGGTTATTCTTTTAAGGCTAATCTTTATGGATGCAAGCTCATGATAGCTGAGTGAATAGATAATGGACCTTCTATGTGGGCAGACTTAGATATGCAGTCATGCAACACTGAATCCCACCCAGCAGCTTTCTTGTGTCAACAACAGTCCAAGCTTCACAAGATCCAGAAATCCCGTGTGGACTGACCTGTGCCAGCTCATCATACATGCGTATCAGAACACATTCAACACACATGCACGCAATATTTAATGCATGCACCTCACACATCCACTACAGACTATGTTGTTCTTTCATCTCCCCACTTCATCCGCCTCCACCTTTGATGTGGGATACCCTGGAGTCTGAGGAATACAGTCCTGGGGAATGAAACAGAGTGGATCTGCGCTCTTGCTGCTCGGAAGAGGCTTGCCATTGATCCCCCTTGCGTCTCTTGGTCTCTCTCAGCCTTTCTGTTGCCTTCAATCACTCACTCCATCACCTCCCCCACTTTCTAACATCTATCCGTCCTTCCACCATCATCCATTATATCATCCATCATCTTTTCTACTCATCCAAGATGAATGTCATTATTTCCTTAGCTGTGCACATTGTTCTTTGTTCTTTCAACCACTCCTGCACCTCTAGTACTACAATAACAAGTTATCTGAGCCCTACAATGCACTCTGCTCATTTCATTAAAGAAACATTTAGAATGTTGCTCCAACCTCCGGTCAAGTGGGCTGCAGGGGTCTATTTCATGTTAGGCTCTAAGTTGCTAAAGTGGAAGTTGATGTTGGCTCGGACAAACTAGCTGTGCAAGGTGTTGACTTTCTGAGGTCTTACCCCATGTAACAAACTGGAGAGGTGAAGTCAGTGGAGACTAATTTTATCCAGTAGACAGCGCTAGCAGAGTAGGGAAGCTCTGGTAGTTTAACAGTAGTTTGGTGAATTTTGCATTGAGTGTTGTACAGTGGTTCACAATGTCTAATTAAGTGGTCCTTTGGAGACAAAGACTAGTGATTTTTATCATGGTTTCAGCTAATCCAGTGTCAGGATTTGCTGCTTTTCTTTGTCATTTATCATTGTAAATTGAATCTTTTCGGGTTTTAGACTGTTGGTTGGACAGAACAAGGAATTTGAAGAAGTCACTTTGGGAAATTATATTTTTTTCACAATTTTCTGATATTTTATAGACAAAACAATGAATCAATTATTCGGCAGATTGATCCACAGCAAAAATAATTGTCAGTTGCTGTCCTTAATTTTTTTTTCATAACTACTGCAGCTACAGTATATATTGTTAAATGTATAAGCATAACAAACACATTTTCTCTGATAGCATTTCTTAGTACAAATTAATAAACATACATTGATGGAAACATGTTGTATTCCTTGTTCCTTGTCATATAATCATTTCAAAACCTCTTTTGTATCCATTTCATTTCTGTCTGTTAAATGGCTTGTGAGCACATTTCACGCAAAAACGTTTCAGCTTGTGTTATTTTACAATTTGAGCCACCATTTCATAAGGTCACCACTTCAGGGATGGAATGGCTAACACCCGCCTTAGTCTGCGTATGTACTCAGAGGTCCACTCCAGCTTAGTAATTAGGATGATGTTAACACTAATGGGTCCATGGCTATTAAACATTATCAAGAAGGGCACACACTTGCTTGCACATTTGTACCTCCTCGACACACACACACACACACACACACACACACACACACACACACAAGGACACACCTGTATTCCCATAGATCTAGCAGCAACAAAACAGTCTGACCTTTTCAGAACATCACAGCTTAATGACTCTGTATGGGAAATAAGGCTGTTATTCTAAACAGGTCTGTTATTATTTCTTCATGCAGCACATGTCAGTGTTTGACAGTGCCCATGAGCAAAGCATGCACGTCTCTTCAGACCTCTCTCTCTCTCTGTCTCTCTCATCTTTACTCCAAACACTAACCTCCTTTCTTTTTTTTATTTCTCTTACACACACTGCGTTCTGTTCACTGCTATATTTCAACATAAACACCAGCCAAAGTCTTGGCAACACCATATCATCTGCTTTCACCATATTTTGCAGGTGTAGCATTTGGGGGGTTGTGTTGGTGGGTTGGGGGTGGGCTTGGTGTGGCAATGCATACCCTCCAAACATGGTGAATAATTAAAAATTAAGTACCATGGAAATATTCACACGTCTCTGTCTGCCACTGCTGTTTGATTGGCATGTTATTAGAAGAGTTAATGTGTGTTCATGTGTGTGTTTCTGAGCTGGAGTGTGTGAACATGCAGCTTGTGCTTGTGGATGATGGGTATTAAGGTGTCATATCCACCCTTGTATGAGCAGTGAGTGTTAAAATGGTATTCATGCATGAAATATGAAATATGCACATTAACACTGATACAGACAGCAAAACTTCAGAAACAACTAATCAAATTAAATGGCATACTGATGTGCTATGCTATCCAGTTGTTCTTGTTCAGGATATTAGTTATTGCAGACAGTTGCGTCTGTTTAAAATAAGCCCCTCTAATGTAGAAACTTCCCTCAAAATTAGCTGGATTACCTTCTAAATTAAACATTTGATGCATGTCCTAGCCATAGTTTGTTTGGGGTGTATAGATGCTGCAAGACATATTGCTGCCCCTTAAATGTGTCCAAATCTACTACTATCTTTAGATTTTGGATGAAACTCAACTGGAGCCTCATGGCCCTGTTCATCTTTTCCAGGAAGCCAAGTATCTTTTCCTGAGGTACTCAAGAACAAGTCATTTCATGCATTTCAACTACTGTATTGCTGGGCCCAGCTTCAAGTGAGCAACAGAAACAAAACTGACTTAAATTTATTTACTAATAGTTTCAATATGGTTACTCAATTGGTTCCTGGGGCTTATACAGTAGTTCCTTGGTTTATTGGGTCAAAACATGCTGCTAGTTAAAAAAAAAAAAAAAAGGATGGAGTTATCGCTAACCCCATAAGTAACGGAACCCTATTTCCTGCATTGTTCTGTGACAATGCTTAACATGTGTAAATCAAAAGCCTTTGCCTCGGTTGATGTGCGTGTATGCCTTTGATCAAAATTAAAATCACTGCTTTCCATGGGCGTCACTGTCTCAACCTCACCAGATTGTTGAGCAGGCTATCAGACAGAGGATGGTATTTTGGGCTGATCAATAAGCTTTCTAGATGATTTATGTGCAGGGCAGATGTGCTGTGCTGTCTTGCTTAGCAACCATGCTAAGCAAGATTCTCTTCTTATCAGAGTATAAAAGAGTCTAAAAGCATGACCCCTTTTCACCCTTACCCAAGATCTGCTTAGTGCCTAACCCCCCACCCCCACCACCTCTTTTCTACTACTCCCACTGGATCCCTCAGTTTAAAGATATTTGGAAAAAAAGACAAGGGTAACATCTGAGTACTAACTGAGGAATGGCATTTGTACAAAAATCACTCTCTGATAGTAGTGTCCCCTCCAGGGACATAACAGGCATTTTGAAATGTTTCGAACAAACCTTGCAAGCACATCATCGGTGTCAAAAGCAAAATAGGAGATACATTTGAATCCTCCTGAATTGTAAAAGGTACAGCAGTGTATCAAGTCCCCACCGGTAGAATTAGGGAGGGGAATAATCATCAGACATCTCAAGTTGACAGAAGTGTTTTGTCAAGCAAGTCATTCAAAACACACAAACCATTTTGTTTCAGTTATCTGTCCCTTATGCTTTGTTCCAAGCTAGACAGAACAAAATGGGATTTAAAGAGGTATTTTTAAGCGGGTAGCAATCTGTCATTGAAATCAGTTTAATTTGTCAGTAGCCTATAATTTGACTGAGAAAGAGAGGGCTAAGCTATTATTCCAATGTTATAACTATCATCTTAGAAACAAATAAGCACCAATCAGCTTCAAAGAAATCAATCACTCCCTGCTCTTAGCTGCCTTAATAATGTGCAGGAGTTCACACACAGACATTACAATTTGGGCAGAACTACAAACTTAACTTTATTGGTTTGATTTTGACAGATTGAGTGTCTCTTCAGAGTGCAGCTTTATTTATACAAACATTTCATGGAGACCGTGCGGCTGTAGGGGCAAGAATACATGATCTGGTTAGTTAAACCTCAATGAAGGGAGTCAAGTCACGCATCTAGGTGTTATCACGTGACCATTTAGTCATAATCCCTGTCTGTATTTCAGAATGGTCTTTGCTGTCAGATGTGAATGGCTTCTTTGAGTGTTGGTCTTTGACTTTCACCCCTTTTTACTAGATTATTCTACAGTATGCTAGCTGGAGCTGCTTAAATGCTAGACCTAAAAAACATTGAGTGACCTCTTAGTCTGATACATTACAATTTGAGGATTAAATTGCATGTACACTCACAATGACACGATGCCAGATAAATTAAGATGTTTTAATTGGTGATACTGACACTTGAGGAGATCTTCATACTTTACAACTGCAGTTCAAAGGAACATGTTTCATCCTCAGATTTGGTGATATAGTCAACGGTATGCACAGCATGTGAAATATGTATGATCATTCCAATTATTTTCAAAGTATAAGGTCAGTCCAATTACTCTTTTCCAATATAGTCCAGACAACTGAGATGCAGTGTCCCAGTGTCCCAGCTAGTACTGCAGAACTCAGCAGACCCAACTACGACTGAAGCTTTTATTAGCCTGTTGAGATCAAACTCAAACTAAAAGAAGGAAATAGTTTGAATTTCCTTGAGGTATTAAATGCACAGGATTTAACCAAATCACAACAATCAGTTACAGAAACTATGTCTTTAAATGGTATTGAAATACATCCTTCTTACCATCTTAACCTTCTCACTTGTATTACAGATAGTGCTAGATGCGTCTAACTCACAAGAACTGTGCAGAGGCTGTGTATTCCACATCTAATGAGCATCTGGTTTGAATTCTTCAGCATTTTTAAAAATAGATCATTTTCAGCAAATCCATGTATCCAGAAAAAACTGGTCAGCACATCATGTGTTCTCCCTAACTGGAAAATGTTGGAAACTTCGAGACTGCCGTAATCAAGTGTCGTCTCACCTCATGTAACAGGAAGGTCCCGCTCATCTTTTGAAGCAATCTTGCAGAAAGCATAGATAGAAGAGGAATATTATCCAACCACATCAGAGGGAGGATGACTTGCTATTTTCATTCTAGATGTAGCCAATCTTTGGGATGCCATTTCTACATTTTCTTATATACCAGCACAGAGAAATAGCTATCAGAGTAAGGGCGACGATGTTGACAAGGTTGTTAGACTACGAAAAGGGAGTCTTTTGCATCTGAGGGTATGTGTGTGCCCGCCCAAGTGAGGGGAAGAGCCTAAAAAGTCAGAAAAGTGTGCGTGCTCTTCACAAATTTCTTGTCAGGGTGTATGTAACTTCAAAGATCAACAGCTGTCTGGAAACTTTTGGTGAATGTCTCATCTCAGCCCCTTTCTCTCTGTCTTTTTTTCTTCCCAGTCTTCGCATCTCCTTTGTAAGCGTCTCTGAAATATATGTTGTGTCAAATAAAGTAGCAAAAATGGTTTCAGTCTTCTTGTTTAAAAGGAATCAATAGTTCTGTCTCTCTCCTTAAGCTTCAAGGAATCAGTCTGCACTGATGCAATAATACATGAAGGTTGGAGGAACCATCTGTGTGTTACTGAGTTATTGTTTGAGAGCCTGTCTGAGAGTTTAAATTAATAAGTGTGCACAAATTTACGTGGGTGTACAGTGCTGGTGTCTATTACCTGTGAAGAATTGGCTTCATCACCACCATCAGTCTTTTTTCCTTGTGGAATTTCCATTTTATCGCCAGCCTGTCACGCAGATTTCACGCTCTCAGCTCCCGTGAGGCTTTGCGGCTGGTGTTCAAAACTGCAGGCCATAATGAAAATTCGTGGCATCTGCTTTCTCCGATATGACCTGTTTATCCCCATGTTAGATGGTAGTGGCCTAGAATCCACTATCCCAAAACAATGGCTCCTCTCAGTGAAAGCATCCCAAATGATAAACTGAATTCTAAATACACTCTCCTCTCGCCCCAATATAGAGAAGAAGAGTGAGGAAAACGGCAGGGGTGCAAAAAATCAAAATCAATAGGTTTTTCATTACTGCTTTGATTCATGAGGCTTTTCTGATTATTTTTACACCGGATCCATGGACAAAGGAAAATTGTATTTTTTGTCCGTTCTTCTTCAAACCACATTACTAGCCGACCAATGTGAATGGAAATAATAATCAAGAGGCGTCCCGCAATGTTTTGATTCATCTCTTTGCATTCTCTCCACCTCTAGCACAGCAGGTAGGATTGATTGACCAGATCAATGGCGCCAGAGCTAATTGGACAAAAGTAATAAATATTTAGCCTCTTTTTTTTGGATTGGGGGGGGTGGAACACATAAGTGCAACAGAGCATTTCCATTATAGTTGTTATTCTAGTGAAAGCGGGCAGGCAGATTGCTTGATTAGACTACGGTGGACTGAAGGTCAGAGAAATCCATACTCAGCCAGGTTTTTGTTTGCCGACAACTCCCAAGGCAACACTAATTTACTTTTAACTCACAGTTTTCAATAAAGGCAAACAGTTGCTGTTTGAGAGAACTTAGATGCCAATTCTTCTGTCTGCCTTGTTGTATTAAGCATTTGCAGACACACAAAATGCACACATTTTCACAAATACACAACAGGTACACGTGTCGTACATACATGCACGCTCATGCGCATACTCACAGGCACGTACATGGCAATCTTCAGTCTTTGGTTAATATAAAATGACCTGGTTAAAGTTAGGGAAAGATTATGGTCACGGTTTAAAGAATCCAGTGCTGATTGTAAGTAGGAGACTGAATACAAAGCCAGTGTCAAAGCCAAACACTTTGTTTGTCCAACAATAAACCACCTCACAAGCGGTTACTTCGCTTTTGCTTCTGAGTGAGGATAGTAATTCCTCACTTGACCACAAGAGGTCATTTGTTAGGAAAACATCACTATAGTCGTTTGAAGCATTTGAACAACAAGCAGTTGTCGCTTTTCTAGTGAGGACAGTCTTGCATATACCAGCTAATCGAAGCACAATCCTGCTGGGGGTTTTTTACGTTTTAACCATATACTTTCCTGCTATATTTATAGTTTATTTTAGTCAGTTATGAAAATCAACTTGGTCGAACCAGATATTTGATCACTGTGAACAACTCACTGCTTTTATTTTTGTGTTAAGGGTGTGGTGTGGTCACCTTAGAGAAGTTACAAGCTCTTTTGACTGCCTTCCTGTTGATGTCTTCAAAGATCCACTGTACAGAGAGCATCTCAAAATGTATAGGTGTTCTCTGATTGTAGGGAGATCATGCTCTTGAGGACAACCAGGGAAGAATGCCCTCCAGACATGTCATCTTGGGTTTGATAAACACATTTTCTCTCTCTTTTTCGCTCTATCTCCCTATTAGTGTGTGTGTTGAATTGCAGTATTCTGTGGATTTTGCCTCAACCAGAGCAGCAGGTGTTTGCTGGGAGAAACAGTGACACATGGTTGCGCCCTGTCAGACTACTCATTAGAGAGACCCTGCACCTCCTTTGTCTCCTCATTTAGAGGAGAGAAGGGCGCACATACACACAAACACATGCACGCACGTATACAAGTGCACAAAGCAGCAGGTGGCCACCATCGAGTGGAAAAATCAAAGCAGGCAAAGTCAACACCACCTCATTGGATGGATGACGGAACGAGAGAGAAGTAGAAAGTATTTCCAAGTACTACGAGAGTGTAGAAGTACTTGTTGTTGTTGGGGTTTTTTTCTCTCTCAACTTTTGCACTTCTGTTTGTGACATTCATGCCAGTAAACCGAATATGCTGATGATAAAGACAAAGTAAAAAGTGACAAGTGTGACTGTGACAGTGGCATCAGGAGTACAGCAAACTCTCTGGGGAACACAAGACATATGGTAGATGCTCTGCATGAGAGGGGTGTTAATTGATGAGAATTAGTTCACTGTGAGTACACACGTAAGATATGCAGAGATGATGCATGCTGCATGTCTAATTTATGGTGCACCCAAAATGAGATATCAGCTAGTATTAGATTCGTGTGAGTTTTTGAGCCCCCCCTCACTGGAGAAGTGAATTAAAAAGTAAAAATTAATTATTTCTCCCAGCATTTGATATGTTGTGTCTCAGAATAGAATCCATGCTCAATTCTTGGCTCCTTCTTTAACTCCAGCCAGAATAGAATTCAATCTGAAATGCTTAACTTTAGAGGCACTTGAAATGATGTTATTACAACAAAGATCGAAGAGCATTCAGAGTCAAGCTATATCATTGAGTTGAGTAAACAGCTATCTGAAGGCTGAATGAAAATGTCCTTGAACAATTTGAATAATTGATTAATTTGTTATTCACTACAGAGTGATAGAATTACACACTAAAGTAGCATGGGACAATGTAGATTTTGATTTTATAGCGCTCTCATCAAAGTTTAGTCTGTGATATATCGATTTATTACAGAAAAGAGAAGTTAAGACAATCATATATGTCCCTCTAATTACTGCAACAAGGTACTGGTGACCATTGCATTTCCATAAAGTTGAGGAACTTCCAAGAGACAAATTGAAGAAAGAATGGCCAAAGTGTATGCAGTAGATGCCAAGATATCCTGCCTGTTAGTAAATTGTAGTGGTCAAACTCAAAAAATAGTAGATCCTAAACTTCCCATAATGCAACATTGACTTTGGTGTCAATTGGAATTGGTGGAGTGCACCTTTAAGTTTCTTCTTAAAGTTCTCATTTTTTCTCCTTGTCTTTCAAACTCTTTTCCCCCTATTACAAGTGCAATTACATACAGCAACATGCACTCAGCACCATCAACCATTCTCTCTTTTTCCAACATGGCTCCACACTTATCAATCACAACATGGCTCCCTTCCCTCTCTGTTTGTCAGCCATTTTAGAATTTTTCTCCTCTGCCTTCACAGCTGTCTCTCACCCAGCTTCTGCGAAGCTCCTGTGCTGCACTGTTCAGGAAAGAAAAAAAGAGAAAATTGCCAACTTTCTTCTTCTCCACCATCCACAAGCCATACTTTCTCATCCTCTGTACTCCCTGCCTCCGTACCCTGTTGTCTTTCTCCATCCTCTCTTTTTTCCCCCCATCCTCCGGCACACAACCTCTTTATAGCCCTCCTTGCCATGCTGCGATAATTAGTCAACGCTAAAATAATACGGCCTCGAGAAAACAACAAGAGCTGAGCAGAGGGCTTAGCTCCGCTGGGAGGGAAGGAGGAGTGGAGGAGGAAGAGGAGGAGGCTGGTGAGAGCCAGAGAGCCAGGGAGAGGGAGAGAGGAAGCGAGAGAGAGAGGGGGGAGAGTTGTGTGTGTCAGCCAATTTCAAATGGCTACCAGCGGATTGTTAGATAATGAAAGTGTCGGGTAGCAGAGTGTGTGTGTGTGTGTGTGTGTGTGCGCACGCACGCAAGAAGGCCACATGTCTCCATTCTTTATCAGCCTGCCTTTTCCTTGTGTATGACTAAGACTGTGTGCGGCCTGTTGCTGTAGATGTTGTTTGAAGGCCTGCAGTCATCACAGCCTCTGCTCTCCATCCTCTCTGACCGGAGCAAACCTAGAGAGAGATTTGTAGGGCATGAAAAAACAAGGATGTGTGTGTGTGGGCACAAGTGGCTGTATGTGCTTTCATACAGTGGGTACAGAATGGAAACCCATGTTGTGCACTACTGTGTCCATGCATGATTGTGCATATGTGTCTAGAACTGCAGTTAGAACAATTAGTTCATTCATTGATTAAGCAATCAACAGAATTTTGATAATCAATTATATATTAATTTAAAAAATTTAAAAAATAGCAAGGAAACATGTCAAAGCATCTCAAAAGTGAGGATTTGCAACTTGTCTTTGTTTCATATCATTGTAAATTGTAAGTCTTTGGGTTTTGGACTGTTTCCTGGAAACAGTCAGGAAGCTATTCGAAGACATCACACTTTTTCACTGTTTTCTGATACTTCATAGGCCTAACCAGGGGTGCACATGACCAGGGGACAAATGTGGAGTAAAACACAACTTGAATGAATCTTATTCATCTGAAAACAAGAAAAAAAAAATGATGCCGATGCTGGCAAGGCTATCAAAAGTGAGGTTAACAAGATTTATTCAGAAAGCAAAATGATAAAGCCTATCTTGCTCTTGAGTTGACTATCAGTATAACAAGAGAACCTTTACTGTATTTTGTTTCTAAAACTCTGGCAACGTTTAACTCATGAGACACATAAAAGAAAAGAAACATGTGGTTCATGGTCTTGATAAAAAAATATTTCAATTAAATTCAACTGGGCACCTTTTGTTACTTGTTTCCCCAATGTTATTGCCATGATACCAATAATAAAACATGTTTTTATTAATTTTTGATTGTGTGTCATGTGTATATGCAACTGTGTGTGCATATTAAGTGTGTAGCTTCATATTGCTATGTATACATGCATTAGTATATACAGCCCACAGAGTTGAGAGCAGTTCACTGTGGTCTCATTACTCTATGCTAATCACAGCCAACGCCCATCATTTCTCATTCACCACCGGGCTTATTGGAGCCATGCCAAGTCCTAACTCCTCTGTTACAGTTCAAACATGAAATCGCTCAGTGTACGAGGGGGGTAGATTTTTTTTCGGCTTGAACTCAAAATACTGTTGAGGCAAAGTTCCTTTGACAGGGAGATCTAAGGAATTTCTTTTGTTGATGTTGAGTGGTGGTGGTTTTACTGACAGCATAGCCAACACAAAGTTTGTCAGTTCGCCCTAGTTTGAATGCAACGCAACTGCAGGCAACTGAAACTGCAGTGGCTCGACAGATTAACATTTCAAAGGGGCGTGACAGCCAGCTGCTAATACTAGTGCTAAAGCTAAAAACATTTATTTTATTACTCAGAAAAAGTTGCTTTCCTTCACATTCATAATCGTTTTTAAAATAGAACGTTCAGACCACTGATTTTCAAAATTTCAACTGAAATGCTATTGAATAGAATTCTTGTTGTTAGTCAGTGTGGGACTTCTCACTTATGTGTGTGTGCTATGAAACTTCCTCATGTTAAAAGCACAAAATTATATTTTCATGCACTCTTCAAATATTCAATTAAAAAAGCAAGCTTTATGTGACATTAAATTATAACCTGCAGATTATTTTCATGCATGGTGGTGCAGTGGTTAGCACTGTCGCACGGGAGGTAGAGCAGGTCATTCTCTGGGTTGGCGGTCCGATCCCTGTCTCCCTCAGCACTCTCCAGTACCTTTCATGGCAGTCTCTGTGTGAATGGGTGAATGAGACCAATCTATGAAGCGCTTTGGGAACCGTTTGTCTTATGACAAAACAAAGAGAACAAATTCAGTTTTGCTGTCAGCCTCCCACTTCTTTGCAGTCAAGTCATTCCCAAATGCATTTTCTGTTGTGGGACTGAACATATACTACATATGTGTATGAGAACACACCTAACATCTTTCTTTCCAGATTTTAAAGTGTTATTATTATGTCGTAACTCAAAGGTAACCCTCTTTTTCCATTCTGTTCATGTGTTTTGCAGCTGGGACAACTTACATCTTCGGGCGAGGCGGAGCCCTCATCACATATACCTGGCCACCCAATGACCGGCCGAGCACACGGGCAGACCGGCTGGCAGTGGGCTTCAGCACGCAGCTGAAGGAGGCTGTTCTGGTCAGGGTGGAGAGTGCCAAGGGACTGGGAGATTACCTGGAACTGCACATAGTAAGATTCCGCCTCTGGGATATTGAGGGGGGATGAAATGATGCAAAGGGAAACTAGCCTAAGCCACATTCAGTCAGATGAATCCCAGCAGAAAACCCAGAAAGTAAAAGGGGGATTCCTGGACAGGGAAGGTGAAAAGGCAAAAAAAAAGTGGGGTGCAGGGTGTAGAAAGATGGCAAGGGACCGGGAGAGGGCTATTTAGACTAGCCACTGGAGAATGAGAAAGAGGAGGGAGGGAATAAGTGAAATAATGAATGGAGGAAGGAGAAGGCAACAGAAAGGAAGGAAGGCAGAAAGATGGCCTGCACCAAAGGACAGGGAATAATCTACAAATAGTAAGAGGCAAGCTGAAGGAAAGAGAAAGGTAGGAGGGAAAGGAACTGAAGGCCATTGATGCAGAATGAGTAAAGTGAAAGGATAACGGCACTTTCTCTGCAGTAGTGCCTGGCTTTTAGGGAAGGGGCTGTACACAAGATGACATTGTACATCTTTGCTGACATGGATATTCAAACAAAAACTAGTAAAATATTGGTGTATTAGCCTGGAGGTTATAGGTTAGAGTTCGACTGAATGTGTGTGGTTAATGAAGGATTATTCCAGTTTATGTTGTAACTTGGGTTTTTAGTAGTTTCAGTCATCATTTCTATTGGTTTGTTTAAAACCTGTGTGACAGATTGACTATTCTTACTTCTTTTTAGTACTGTCAACATGTTCCTAGATCTCAGGAACTAACTTAGCAAGTACAATGGGATGGGAATGATGGCCAAAACTCTGAAAATAAGCCTAAATTGTAATAAACCAGATTAGTCCTTTAAAGTTGGAATTGAGTCTTGCATATGTAATAACTTGTTTGGCTCATGTAGGCTCTTTCTCTTTGATTCATGAAAAGGTGTAGTTAAATCTTGTCTAGGAGTTAAGGGATTTTCCTCAAATGGCTTTTTGATTTTTTTGGTGTGTAGTTCTTGCAAGGGTCACTAAGAGGAATCCGTGTGTGCAGAGACCAGAAAATAGCTAATCACCTAACAGCATTTCTTTTTATCCCCTGTCAAACTAGTTATTAGCCTTATCTCTGCTTTTCTTGCTTTCATATGTTAGGCTTAAAGGTCATTTAAAACCACCTCTAATAATGATGACTTTTTATGGCAATTAAGGGACAGCAGGCATTTAAAAATGCATTTACACAGACTCTAATTGTCTCATTGACCCCTGTGCTTCCTCTACCCAATATTACATTCAAAGCTCATTTTCATTTTTATTTCTATTAATTACCAACCAAGACCACACCTGGTGACTCTGATCCACTCATCATGTTGTTCACACAATTAAACGTTGTATGATGTCAGGTTCACAGTGTTTTACTGAAACAGCTGGTGGAAAAGATGTCCTGTAGTTCCTTTACATTATCTTACAGTAGGCAGTGATAAGACACTATCACAGTTATCTACACTAATCTACACTCATCCATACAAGTGTGTGTGTGTGATCACACCACTCCAATATCCCGGTGACCCCAATTTGTTGGGCTGTCTGTGCCTGGAAGCGACAGGAACATAGCTGACCCCGGGTCACTCTCATCCAGTGCTCCGGAAACTTAGAGGGGCAGAGGGACGGATGATGGGAAAGGGAGAGGGATAGGTGAAAGAGTAGGGAGGGGACCAAGTAGGTTGAGGCCAATTTGAATGTTCTTAACATCGGTGATAAAAAATGATAAAGACTTTAAGGATGTAAGATTCCTGTAATTTCTAGTAATATTTCTATTGTGTTTTAATATTCAAAGGGTTGTTTGGAGGCCCATTGGTTGTCATATGTGACTCAACCGATAGGCCATAGAAATATCAATAGAATATCATAGAATGACGAGAGCCAATATTTGGTTTCCTCAAATTACAAAAAACATATCTGCTCATTTACCTCTAGCGGTATCTCTCAGTTTTACTTGCCCAGATTTCCATCTCTGAGATTTCTGCAGCCGCTCAGATACAATGGAAACAAATGGAATTTCCTTGCAGTGCTCACAGCAGTGAAAGAGGAAATTTTAAATGTAAAATTCAACGACATTTCTTTCCAGAAACACTGTTCTAATTACTGAACATAGTCCACAGACCTCACTGTGACTGGAACTACTTTTAACCAAAAGTAATAGTGATTGTGTTCTGTGGCGGTATTGCTGTTGAATTTTAAATGTAATTTCAATGCTGTGAGCACTACAACAAAATTCCATTTGCCTCCATTTTATTGGGATGTTGCAAGAAATCTCAGAGGCAGATATCTCAAATCCTGGGGATATGAAACCACAGCTGTCTGCATTGCTAGATGCCACCAGAGGTGAGCGAGATTATGTCTTTCTCATGTAATTTGGGTGAACTGATCCTTTAACTTAGATTGAATTTTGTGTAGAGTTTTACCTGAACAATGGTGCATTAGTTTTTTATTATAACCTGAAGGAATGGCTCCTCACTGTTTATCTCTGCCCGTCGCTCACAATCCCTCATCAGTCATTGTTTTGCTTGCTCTTCTCTCAACTGCATATTCTCTATCTAACTTCTGTGTCTTTCATTTACTCCCTCATTCCCTCATGTCTGGCCCATTCATTCTCTTTTTCTCTCCCTCTCACACACACATCAGCGCCTCCAACACACAAGCCCGGCTCCTCTGCTCCCATTGCAATTACATTTCATTTGCTGCCGTTCCTCCCGAGTCGCTCCCCAAAATGACTCTGTTCAGCCCGTGGTGGCTGTTTGGGTCCTGTTAATTATGCCTGTCCCTCTTTGAGGGGAGAAGTACAGGCAAATTAGACCTGAGAACCCAGGAGCCGTAGCCCCATATCATCCCACCTGATGGGGGCCTCACGGACTCAAACAAATTACAAAATAGCTCCAAGTTCAAACAGTGACGGTGGCCTTGAGGTCCAGTACCTGGGGCCTTATTTGTTGGCTAGTGGCTCAAAAATAGCATTTCACGTTTCATTCCAGGCTAGCTCTAATAGGATTTCAAAGGTTGTAATCCGGACTGACATATTTGAAAGTGGACATGCACAATTCTAAGAAAATGTATTGTTTTGTTGAGATTCCCTGGATTTCTGCATTTTGAGAGGAGACATTCACCACTACTCATGAAGCAATTGATTAATGTTAAGTTAATGGCCTTTCTAAGTCTGTATCATTGAGTCAGTGGACCACAGACCCAGATCACTACCGTTTCCTGTCATTACAGGATATGACACATCACTGATGGGTGCTGTCTCCGTCTGTCTAACTATGAAATACTGGCACTGGTGGGCACAGCTGATAATAACATGCCACCAGGATGTGAAAGAACATTATTCCTTATCTCTCACAAACCACCCGTCTCTTTATATACCCTTCCTTCCTTACCAGGCCTCTACCTCATTCATGCCACTCCCCCCCTCCATTTCTTTCCATTTACCTGACAGAGGCCAGGACATGACTCACTACATCTTCTTGACATGCTGTCATCAGGCCCCGGGCTAGGAGATGTAAAGTTGGGGTTGTGGGACAAGGTGCTTATACTGAATCTGCTGACTGTGGCTGCTTTAAAAAGGACGTACCACATCCTCACAAGACATTGTTTCTTGCACTTTCCTAATTATTTACTGTGGGTGCGTCTGAAAGTGTTGCAAACTTTCTAGTTGACATTTCGAGAGTCCTAGATGAAAAAGCTTTGGAATTCATTATTTGGAAAATGCCATAGAAATGAATCATCACTGAGCAGACCAAACATGACTGCGCATATTGTTGTTGCGGTGCAGTATTGCTCATATGTCTATAAAGATTCTCTGTCATCCAAGTCAGGGAATATCAAGCTGTAGTAAACCAAAAACTGCTGGATTTGCTGTCTGGTCTTGAAGAAAATTTGCTGTTCATCCAGCAGACTACATCAGTTCTACTGACTGGTGGGGAGTTCCTCTGTATTTAATCACCCAGAGAAGTTAAATACCACAGAACTCCCTAAGAGTCAGTAGAACTAATTAAGCCTCTTGAATGAATGGTGGAACATTTTCAAGAATACTCAGTAAATCCAGTCGCCTTTTACTCACTGTGTTCAGATGAACATGTTGGCAGCACGTAGGTCAAGTTGTAACCCCAAAGGTATGCATTGGTTACCAACTGTTTTTGTGGTAGGCAGTCACTGTTGTGGAATGATATGTCAAATTGGTCTGTCCAGCCATCATGGGCTATTACTGCTAATCCATTCTAGTTCGTCTTCTTTTCAGTCTGAACAAAATGCTGTTGTTGCTGCTTCTTTTACTGTGTGGCAGAGACTTTGTCCTGAGAAAGACCTTCTTGCATGTTTGCTATTCCTAGGACTTTCAACCATACCCCAAGGCCTTGTTCAGCAAATGGAAGTTGCTATCATCACGTGACCAAAGTACAGGACTTCGGTCAAGTGATAAGTGGCAGTTGTATATATAAGGAGATCATAGCCCCTATCTCTACTCGGGGATGGTCTTCTTAATCTTTCTCCTGTCACTAACTCCTGGTGAATGACTCCTTACCAGTTGATGCTGTAACCGGTTTTGGTCTGGTGCTCTGTGAATACCATGACCAAGGTCCAAGGTACTTTGGTCAAGTGATGACACCACAGACCGAGTTCCATTCGTGAAAGAAGGCCGCGGCCCGCAGGATTCGTTTGAGAGCTCAGAGAGGAGCTTAGTAAGTGGACCTTATATTTAGAATATTCACCATAGCTTTGCGTCACCAAGGTTAAAAGTAAATCTCCACACTCAAGCAAATGTAAACATTTTGATGAACTTTGTTCAGGTGGAATCGGTATTAGAAGCAAAACCTAAATTTACTTCTAAAATGTTACAGATTCATTTGTCAGGAATTTATGTCTCTACAACAATGAAAAGACCCTTTAGTTTCAACATTAATGTTACACAACATGAATTAAATTGGAACAGACGCAATGTTTGTGACACTACTTCAGTGAGCATTTCTGTTTTCTTCGATTTAGTAGACAGGATGTTCCCCAGTCCACACAATGTCTTTCACAGGATGTTAGCTCTACAGAAGTAAAAATGGTCATTTGGGAGGGCAGGACATCACTTTTGCCAATCTTCATGACATTTCCACCATCAGGGCCTGGGGTGTGAGATTCAGGAAATGGAGGGTACAGACAGATATGGAAGCGAGCTGATAGCTAAATCTCCCATCTGTGGCTGCTGGAAAAGGTAGATGTCCTTGCAAGACCTTGGAACCCAGTCATAAAAAGAAACGGGTTATAATTTATTTTAAAAAAGCCTATTTGAAGCCAATAGCAATTTTTGAAATCACTTTTTGGACTTTTCTGCCACATCAGCACTTCAAACAAATGTCTATCATTGTCAAAAATAAGAATGCCATTCATATCAATTTAGATTTTTAAATGGTCTAATGCGTTCCTTTACTTTATGAGACAACATACAGTATGTGTTGATAATCTTTAGGAAAATGCTGCTTTGAGGTTAGCACAGTTGAAATCACTTGCTACACCAAAAACAGGGTCTAGGTGTGAAGACTCAAACTTGCTGAAAAAGTATAGCTGATTGAGTGAAGCTGAATATATTCGCCTATAGTTTTATGTTGGCAGCAGTAATACAATTTAAGAACTTCCAGAACAGGTGAACAATCAGATGGTACCACTTTTTAGGCGGTACACCAGTCAGGTGTTGTCGTAAGGATACACATCTGCCTTAGCCTTACCAGAAACCTGCAGTTTTGCAGCCTAGTCTGGTGTGTTTTCCCACAGTCATACCTCAAACAAAAGTACGACATTTATTTGTTTTGTGCTGACTTGATAGTCTCAGTCTGAGTTTGTCCATGTTTCTCCTGTACACAAATATTGGCAATTTGAAAACTGGGCATGCGAGAAGAGTTGCCTTTCATTTCAGTCTGGCTAGAACGCCTCGACTTTTTCCCGTTTAATGCTTTGCTGTCCCTGCTACCTGACTCGGGTAACGGCACAGGTTCGCATTTTGCTTCCCTCGTCCAAAAGTGTTGACTACAATATGGAGAAAATAGCTTGTCTAGAGGGCCTCACAAAACTTTAACTAGCTTCAGCTTTATGACTCATCAGGTATTAATAGAAATTACCATGCAGGTTCTTTAATCTAAGCAGAGGTAATATTCCTTGCTTAAGACTGGTGAAATGACTGGTGAGTCTTTTATGTAGCTGTTTTCACTCAAAGCAATAAAGGCACAAAAAACTGTGCAGCAAATTGGGGTTATTTGTTATGCACAGAGAGATGAGTCATTAATGAAGAAAGGAGCAAATATCAGAGCCGTTCTCTTCATGAGCTACTCATAAACTTTCCAAATGGCCTGACAGATGGCTGTATAAAGTTGTTGCAGTTTAGATGCACCTTTCAAACTAGGACTTGCACAATCTTTTTTAATCTATTTTTTTAGAGGTGTCTGTTTGTATTTATTGCCGTTCTCACAGGCACCGCTCACATTTGACAGTCATTACATTTACAGCTGGCAAGTTGTCGCACTAACTGCTCTGTGGGAAGTGTCTCATCTGCAGTTATGGGCTGTTGCACAGCGCACAGCGGGCCTCCCCGAGTACCTCCATCACTGGCTGTCCAGTCCCAGCTCATAGCATTAAATAAGGGCTGCCTCTGATTACCCGTTAGGGTGCCATCCCTCACCACAACTGTCTACTTTGAGCAGGGGCCGAGAGGGGGGGGGGGGATAGCAAAAGGGACATGGCTATATTTTCTCCTCTTGACCCTACCCTTACCCCTCTCCCAGCATGTGACAAATGCTGATGAGAAAGAAATAGAGAGAGACAGCACACACCGGTGTTCATGTTTCTGCACACAGGCTTTTTGCGGTCAGCATCCCCACAGTCAAAATGTGAAGTGCAGCATCTGACTTCATTAGCTTCACCATGATCTCTTTTCCTCTCACTGCTGGCTAATGAGAGAAACAATCCTCTTTTTTTTTGGAATATAGCACCCCTCTGCCTTTTTAAAATTTTATTTTCGGATGGCCACAGGTTATCTGTCAAAGGTTTAAGCCAGCAACTGTTTAATTATCAGCTGAAAAATGTGATCTGACATTCGATGGCAGCCTGGGATAAGATGAGTGGCGAGGACAACAGGATGGATGGGGAGCTCTGAGAGTGCAGTGGGGAGCCGAGAGATGCTGGCGTCAGATAAAGGCAGATGGTGATGCGGATAAAACTGTCAGAGAGAGGCAGAGGCTTTTATCCTCTACTCCCCACCCCCGGTAACACAGACACACACATACACACAGAGGGATGCATGTGCATGCATGCACACACAAGATACACCTTTACACCTAAAAAGCTGTCAGTAGCACACAGAGTCACACACTGCTCCCAGGTTCCAGCTAGCTGCCCGAGTTGTACACAGACACATTTGCAAGGACACCTTCACATTCAGTTACAAGACATGTATGATTAGCCCTAGTAGACACTTTAAAACATGCACATGATTTACAAGGGCAGCCTTACACATTCTCTCCCACACATAGTGATTTTGTTATTTCCTTATTTATAACTCCCCCTCCCCCATCTTTCCTTTCTTAAATGGGTGTCACTTCTCCAACCTACTCTCCTTCGTCTTGTCACGGGGGTAAAAGCCAAACATGCAGGGAGGGACGGAGGGATGAAGCGTGGAGAACAATTGAGGGAGAAAGGGAGGCATTGCTTTGATGAATGCCGCTGCCTCGCAAAGGGGAGCGTGGGCCGCCGTCAGTAATGAGATCGGGTCCTGGTGGGTTTGGCAGGGTCTCTCTCCTCAGCTGGCGGGAGCCTGACAGCATATCGATTAATCCTTCCCTTTCACATCACTAATTAATTGTGCCCGCGGGTGGAGGGGCTGCAGGGCGTGAGCTGAAGGGGGGACAGATTCTACCTTAGAGGTTTCATCATGGGTGGCTAACTTTGGATAGGCAAGGGGATTCAGAGTTAGACCTTCCTATGAATCCCACCTCCTTCACAAGGATTGGTAGACATATCTAACTAGTCATAACTAAAATCCAGCCATTTGACTTGTGATGCTTTTAGAGGGCAGTACACAGCATGGGTTTAATTGCTGCCTGAGAGGCCTAACTCAGAGCACATCAGTCTCACAAACCTTTGCATGACCATTTTAAAGCAGTGCCTCTGCTGGTACCTTTTTTGGTCATTTGTCTTGATTTTTAGATGCAAAGAACTTCACAATTCCAAGAAGTAACTTACTGCTGTGTAACTGTACAGCTTCACATCTACACTGAATTTCATACTGCCGAAAAGTCCTCCTTCACTGCACTGGATTGCAGCATTTCAAGCACATGCTGTATTAAGCATGTTGTACTTCTGGCCATACCCCAACCAGTGAACAGCTGTTTTCCCTTTGACAGTGAATGAAAGGCACCTGCTTTGACATCAGTGATTGATGTGTGGTCAGAAGTGCAATGTGATTAAGAACTTACACAGAGAAGGGCAGCCTAGATAATGCAATGTTGATTTACCCTGAAGAAAGATGCACTCAGGAAGTGATGAATGAAATGACATTGTGTTTTTTATGTCTTCTGTTAAATGTAAATCTTAACAGTTGATCTGTAGTACTGTAGCCACAAGGACATCAGTTTGATTTGCTACACTTTAGTGTAATGTAATTCTTGCAATTTGTGGACTCACTTAGGCTAGACTCACTTCGCAGATGCTTTTGTCCAAAGGGACTTACACATCGGAAGCAATTTGGGGTTTAGTGTCTCTCTAAAGGACACTTCGACATGTGGACAGGAGCTAGGGATTTCACCACCAACCCGCACTGAAAGCATTATCTGAAAATTTAAATCAGGACCAGGCTTATAATTTGGTGGCTTACGCATTTCTCAGTTTTGTAAGTCATGACTCATTGTTCCACTTACCAAAATTGTAGTCAAGGAAAACAGGTTTCAAAGTTATACTGGCAAACACAATTAGGACAGCCTTTTGCTAATTTGTTTGCTTTGCTTTGTCTTTATCACTTAAAATGCACTTGTAATACTGAAACTAACTCAAGTCCATAAAAAACATTATCATTTTGTTTAAAAGGTGGTCTTAACCATCTTAAGTTACTATCAGTCACTGTACTTGTAGCTCACACTGTCTATGTATCCTGTGAGGGCCAAGTGGTGGATGGGCTTTCCAGATCAATAAGCTATTAGGGTCCAAGAGAGCAGGCCTGTCTGTATGGTTCCTGTGCTGTTTCTGTTCTTTTGTAATTGTCTGCCATCTCCTTTCTACCACTCTTCTACCTCCTTACTCTGTCTACATCTGTAGTGTATACATTGGTTATACAACTGATTTATCAGCTTAGTGCAGAAGAGTACTGTACGACTGCACAGCATGATAAATGCCTGTCTACCAGCAAGATAATATGATGCATGCATTTTTATTTTCATAATTTTCCACATAAATTATGTTATCAGCATTGTAATGCATCGCGCTGACGGTGTTGTCTTCACCAATCGTGCCATTTTATTTATAAGGTTCACGATACAACTGCATGAATCTGGTTGAAACCTAATGTAAAAAGAAAATGTACGTCCCAACAGTCCCAATACTCAGCAAAATCGTGAGAGAGTAGTAGCATGGAATTGGGAGGAAGAAGGAAAGAGGAGGGAAGGGCAGAAAGATATTAAGAGCATGTAAGAAGATGGAGAGGGAAAAAGAAGAAGAGTACATTTATCGAGTCTTCTTTGTCTGTACTGAGGTGCCCCGAGGAGAGAACCACTGTGAGGTCCTCTCCAAATGCCACTGCAATGTTTGCAGCCCTCAGCTCCCTCTAGATGCACTTTAGCCGGGCCTCCCCTCACTCTCTGCAATATGCACCGCGCCAGCACAGACAGGACAACGCATCGAATTTCATCCAACATTACTCATTAGAAATGATGCCTTCATTTGCATTCTGATTCATCTACACCTACTATTGCTGCTGCTGCTGCCGCCGCCGCTATTACCGATTCTCTGTGACTAATACACTAATTTTCAGTTTGAAAGCACAGGTGTCAGCACTTTTCTGAATGGTCCCATTAAAACTATTCTCTTCCGTGATTAACTCATAATCCTGACACATGCATGCTTGTCAGAGTGGATACGTCCTCCTTAAACAAACACCAATTTCCTACAGTGCTTATATGCAAACTCCCAATTTTCATAGTTAACACATTCCCTCTGCTTCTGGCTGTGTGTTATAATTGTCTACTGAGTATCATTGAAAGCTGCCTGTTAGCATTTTATCGAATACTTTTTGGACTTTGGTTGACCCTTATGTCTTCTCCCCTCTTTGATCCATCACCACATCCATAATTCATCCTTGCCCTTTCCATGAAGGTTTGTCTATTGACTTTCTGTACTGTTTTAATAAAGCTTATGTCTTCTATTGATTGTAAAACTGCTATGAGTCCATGCCCCCCTTTAATATATCAATCGACCATCAAATGAGCATCCTACATCACTTTTGGCCCACTTTCCTGGAGTTTCTTATTGCCCAAACACTATGAGTGTTGTGTTGCTGTGAGGAAAATCAACACAGTCAGATTTTTCATTGTTGACTCCAAACATTTGCTTTGAACTTTTTCCATCCCTTTCTTAAAATGGTGGTCAGCTTAAAGCCCAAATACTGTTACAGAATCTTTTCTTGCTCTAATCTCAGTGTACTTGTTGAGTACATTGGGGAGGAGGTTTCTACCTTGAGCATAATCAAGAGACTGAAAGCAGAGAGGGAAAGAACGATAGGAAAAGGAAACAGACTTACAGACTGAGGGCGAAAAGAGGAAACGCAACAGAGCCAGAAAGATAAAGATGGACTACACAAAATGTGTATGAGGCCGAGAAAGGATGTTTACATCTGCTCATCTAGGGCATCTAGGGCACACGTGTCTATGTTTCCAACCCCTCGGTGATGTACTCAAGACAGCAATGATGAATGCATCCTTTCTCAGTCACCACACTTAACTTTGCGAGACCATTATGCTGTTGGCAGACCAGGAAAAACCTCTTCATTATTCAGTGATTTTGTTGTTGTTGAAAATGAACGCCATTAAGAATGAATGGTTGGAGCTGTCAGCATAAATTTGGTCAGAACTGAGAGTGAAGATCGTAAAAAGCGACCATTGTACAGCAAAGATAAGAAGAACACTTTTTTTAAAACTGTTATTCCTTTTGAGGAATAAAAGAGCTCTTTATGAATGCCCCAGATGGTGTTCAGCAGTGAGTTAAATTCCTCACAACGTCCCTCTGAGGAAGAAAAAGAGGCACTCGGTGAGGCCAGGAACATGGCAGTGACTGTGCCATATGCCTTTCCATTTTCTGAGTTCAGCCTTGGTTGCACCTTTAACCAGCTCCGGTGATAAAGTCAGTGTACAACAAGTGCTGCTACATGCACTGTGTGGGTGTGTTGGTGTTCGATGTCCATAGGCCAAGTATATTTAGCCCATTCGCTGTAACTTGAGCTGTTGGTCTGCTGCCAATTAATTTCCATTACTTGGAGAGGAAACAAGAGGCTGAAGAGGGATGATCACAGGGATGACAGTAGAGGGACAGAGGGAGATTGAAAACAACAGAAGAAATGACACAATTCTGGTCTATTACAGTTGGAGTCATGTGTTTTTAGCTTTGCCATCATTTCTATCTGGTGAGATTGCACTGTTCTGATTAAAGTAGTTGCTGCAATCTGGGAAATTGGCTACATTGCTACAATAAAGAAACATGAGCAGTCAGACAATCAGACAGGTTGTGAACCAGCCAACAGTTTAGCTGGCAATTATCTAAATCCCTTTATTTGGAAATAAAACCGATGGAAGCACACCCAAAATGTTGGTAGTAATGTTGCATTCAGGTCATATCGGAGTTATTGTATTTATTAATTTCCAACTTGTTTAGTCTATTTTTCTAACCCTCACCCAACCAACTCTGCAATCATATAACTGTTTTGAATTGTCAGGTGGCGTGAAAGCTTGTAAGTTATAATCTTTCTCATCTTTACCAGCCATCCCATATGATGTGAAAGCAGCACGATTCCTCATTGGACAGAACAACTGTGTGTGAACAACCACAGTGAATAAAGCAGGTCAAATTGAATCAATAATTTGGTCTATAAATTGTGATGGATGTTTACAATGGACATTTTGGGTAATAATTGTATTAATTTTGACTGTGGATTTGTTTTAAACCTGTCTGATCCTCTGACCGCTCATGATACTCCCCTCATTGGACTTACTTTTGGAAATTTTGCTGTCTTCCCAAATCTCAACAATTATGTTGGTCATTCTAATATCGTTTTTGCTCAAAGAAATAATGGCCAAAACCAAGAAAATAGTCATTATAATGGAATTTTCCTTTAAGAGCAAAAATGAAAATGTCCTCTTATTCCTCACATTTAGCCCATCACCCTCTTCTCTCTTTTCAATTTTTACTTCTTTGTGGGTCGAGGAGTAGTTTCACCAGTAATCCATCCCCACTGATATGAGTGACTGAGGTCTTAGCTCACTGAGCAGCGAGAGAAGTCGACTGTCCTGTCTTTCCCCAAGAGATAAAATCCTGTTGTCAGACCGGCAATAACCAGTGCGTGATGGGCCCCCTCTGCAAACCTGTCGCAGAGACCATCCTATGGATGTTCACGGCTGAATCTTGCACTATCACCCTGCAGATAAGGTGCAAATAAAATTCGTTCGCTGCAGCTGCTGTATTGCTTTGGTAAATCTGTTGTAAAGACCGTTTTTGCTTGGATTTGAAGGGATAGCGGTGATCGAGTTGGAGACAGGTGTGGACAGAGACAAGGAAAATAGAAAAGAGAGACAGAGGACAGAGTGGATTATGTTTAGCTGCAAATATATACAGATGTACAGATGTATGTGGTTTAGTTGCTAGTGCATAATTGTTTCCTTATAAAGATCCCTCCTCTTTGGCTTTTAACTGATCCAAGCTATATGCTCACATAATAAAACAATCGTTCAATGTTTAAGTATTACAGTATTAAAATATCTGTTTTTTGTGTCATAAATACACATTTCTACTCTCACTCAATCCCCCTTTTCCCCCCTTTTCAACAACAATCTGTCTACCTGTCAGTTTGCAAGACATTATATATTCATCGACTGTATCCCCGTTTGTGTCTTTTTTGTGTCAGAATCGTCTCTGAATTAGATCAGAGATGGAAGAGGAAGGATGGTAAAAAGGGGAAAAAGTAGTATAGCTCTCACTCACTTTGATTCATTTTGGCTGCCATTCAGCGTCTCACTCTTTCTCCTGGGAGGGGGTCAGTTGGAGGGAAATACACAAGAAGCCAAAACTGCAAATGGCTTCAAAACCACAGTTTTCCTTAAGCTCGCATTCACAAGAGCTGTGTGAATCGAGACCTGAATAGAGAGAAGATAATTTCTTTTGTGACACGTTTATGAGATGTGAAAACAAAATCCCAAACATAACAAACCACAACAAAACACTGTCAGCCTTAGAATATTCAGAGAAATCAAGAATCAAGACAATTCTCTCGCTCTTTGATTCTCACTGAGCCGCACTGTCTCCCATGCTCCTTCCCTTATATTTAGGACGAAGTAAAGCCACAAGGGAGGAACCTCTAATTAGTGATTGAAGGATTGGTGCCATCATATTATTCCTGCACAATTTAGGAGGAGAAGGAAGTTCATCATTCATTCATTGGCTCCTGCTGCTGGGAATTGGGTGTACCGCAGTTTCTTAGGTTCATCCGGTTGGGTTCGGGACAATCAGATGCAAGAATCAGCAACAGCCTTCAGTCATTTAGTTTGTAACCACGCCCACATCGTCTTGTAAGTTTCACTTTTTCTATCCTTTATGTAGGAATGCTTGAGTGCAAACTAAAAGCTACTCTGCTGGGTAAAAAGGAACTTGATCATAATTTTCTGATGAAAGGTAATCACCCACAAGTAAGCTGTAAGCTTATACATCATCAGGCAACCAGGAGACACCAAACACAGACATCATTAAATGTGTTTGCAGCTCCTTTTTACATTTTTTATTAGGCAAACAGAATTGATAGCTTCTGATAGCAGGTTAAGGTTATTCTTGTTTTTTCCTCATTTCCTAACTCTCTGTCTCTCTAATTATTTTATTATATCTCTTTTTCTCTTCCAGTCCCTCTTTGCTGAGTCAGTGCTTGTACTTACACAGAGCCAGACTTCAGAATGATATGCTGAATAAGTACCCTTATATCCATAGCTGATGTAGCAAAAGGCTGAGGGAGAGTTGGTGCAAGTAAGGGAGGGAGAAGTTGCCAGTTTGACTATAATGAGGGTAGGAAACTGTGCTTTTATATAGTGCCCAAAAAAGGGAAATGTGCTGACATTATTTCAGCATGGGCTATGATGTGAGACGTTTAGGGACGTGGGCAGATTAGCAAATGTATCCACAGCAGCAGAGAATCTGACGTTTTCCAGCAGATCTGTAAAATAAAAGAGGATACTTGGCAGTAGCACAGGCTCATTAGGGTTGCACAAGAAGTCACTTACAAGACAAAGAGTCCACCAGCTCTGGCTATTATCCTGTGCATTTTGGACACATGGATCCTTCCCACTCAACTAAGACTAGGGCAGTAGCCATCAAGCTGTTCGTCTCCTCTGCAAAGAGCTGGGCCAACTCGAGGAAAAAAAGGCTTGCTAGTTGGATGTCTTCCCAGAGCAATTAGCTGAACCCACATGCCTGTTTGATTAATACACAGATGAAAATTAGCTTCTCGCAGCCATTCTGCTGAGCATAAGCCCCTCCCATGGTGACTAGGTTGGATGTCAGTTTGCACTTTGCTACTGTGTACTCACATACAGGGCATATGTAGGGTGTAATATTCAAAAGAGCACATTGGATTTGGAGCTTGATAAATGGAGGAAAAGGCAGACTACAGTCATCTGTGTTGACAAATGAAGCTCTTTTTCCCGTCTTGCTTACTCCACCTGCCTACCAGCTTACATTGCCATGCAATCTTCGCTCAGTCAACCGGGGCGCAATCCATACATATGTGACAGATAGGGCATAGTTATCAAAGCTGGCAGTCCCAATAATTAGAAAAGGGCAATAGTCGAGGCCAAGGAGACCATTTCCCTGATGGATTAACAGCAATCGCTTACAACAGCATTCCAGAGCCGTTTACACTGGCAGTCATAAGGCAGATGTATTGAGCATCATTAATGCTTTTCTCTGGATCCACTTAATCAAAAGCAATCCTCTAGCTAATCAACAGATGTAGTGGCATACAGTGGTCTGTTTCCAAAAGTAGCAGATTAGCAGAGTAGCAGTATTATTATTATATATATTATGTATTATTATGTATATTTTTAAAATAAGATGAGTAAACAACAGGCACTTCTCGGCCTCTGAACTCTGTCTCTCTCTCATACACACACACACACACACACACACACACAGCAACCCACCTGGGAAGGATGATCTGAGCACTGACTGTGATGCCAGTTACACAGAGAAGAGGAGGATACCCAGGAGCTATTCTGAGGGCCCCCACCTGCTGTTTTAACAAGCCCCAGATCAGTGAGCCTTCTCTGGGTCAGATGGCCGAGGGTGGTGCTTCTCAGCTCTGGTGCCCCCCGCCAAGTTTGCAGCTGTGTGTGAGGGATCTCGCTGCACTCTGTCTAGCCTTCATGGGTGAGCTAAAGGCTCAACGCTAGTGGGCCTCCATTACGCCTATCTAAAATGGAAAGCACTCTACACCAGAGTTACATCATTGTTGACAGGGGCATCCCAGGGGTTGGAAGGTTTAGAGGGAAGCAAGAAGGAAAGTTTGTCACACTCAGAACATCACATATGCACACAAACATGCATACAGACACATGCTTCCTAAATCTCTCCATGCTGGAGGCTGTCACGGCAGGGTGTTGAGACGCCATGCTTGCCATGACAATTAGCTGCACATCTGGCCGGATGATTGAGAGAGCCGGCCAGACAGCTGGTACAACAGTACCAGTGTTTAATGTGTAAATCTGGACGGTCCTTGAACATTGAGAGCAGATGCAGTCTGAGCGGGGGCTGCAAGTTAGCCACTGAATCCGATGTTGAAAAGTGTGGCAAATAACCTGTTTATATTCCTGTAAGGCCTGATGCCAATAGAGAAATACTGCTGCTTTCCTCAGACAGTACGTGATACTCAGCTTATAGTGTGTAACAGAGGGTGTCAGGTCAAATAATGGGTAGAGAGCAATCCACAGATTTTCTGGATTTCTTCACAGTTAAGTAAACAGTAAGTGTGATTTACTGCAAGCTAACAATATTCTGACTAAACGTCAGATCACAGAACAACTTGAGTAGAAGGCTAAATACCTGTACGTAGTCACTTTAGTCATTATCAGACCTGTCCGGACATTGCAGTCTTCCTGGTACTACGACAGGATGACGATGTTTTCATTGATGCAAGATGTGAAACGTCCCAACAGTACATTACTGTAGTGTGTACAATCCCCTAAAGGAAGGTGAACATACCTAAATTCAATTTATTTACACTGTTAGGCTCAAATCACATAAAATATCACAAAAACAACTTAAGCCAGGGATTTTATAAATAGTGATCGCAAACTAATGTAGGCTAAATATTTTTTGATAAGATTTTCTATGCTATCATTTACTGTACCACTGTCTCACTGCTCACAGTTAACCACAAAGTGCAACAACACCACACTTATCTCTGCGTGCCATGCAATGTTTTCCCTGATGCTAAACAGAATGAGTGTATACATCCACAAAAAAATTGTAAGAAATATCTCTCACTGCAGCTGGCTGCTTGAAGAAGGAAATATTGATCTAGATTGTACAAGTGGCATGCATGCAAACTAAATGCTAAAATGCACATATGTGAATTGCAATCGCAGCCATCACCACCATATGCCCATGCTCAGCTTGGTGAAACAGACAGCAGGAAAGGTTATCCCAGTAATTGGCTTGATGATTAGTAAAGCATGGGTGTAATCAGGGATTTAGTGGAAGATTGCTTTCAGAGTATAGATTCCTAAGCCTGCTGAATAATATTTGTGAGGTTAAGGTGAACCTACATTCACACGTCATGACCCTGTCAGTGTGGCCGTGGGTATATTGATGGATTAAAAAAAGAGATCTGAGGAAGTCAGTATTCAGGGCAAACTATCGCAATCTCTATTTTGGTCTATTTAAAAATAAATATATATCTGACTACAGTGGGAGCAGGTCTTGGTAAAAGGTCTTAATACATTATAATATTAATACATAAACCAGCAATGCACAACATTTCAATGTAAGTTATTGTTTTGTTATCCTATTAAATATTTGTATTACTACACTACACTATTACTACTACTATCATTATTAAATATATCAGTTAAACAGGACTTTATTATTATCATCAATTTTAGGAAAACAAGTTTATTAAAAATCTGGTCTTTAAAATTTGTGAATTTACTTTTTATAAATTTACTTGGTCAAAATATTAAATTGGGTTCCTCAGACAGCTGATTGCTTGTTTTCAAAGATTTGAATTTACCTTCCATGCCAAATCCTTATACTGGCGAGATGCCTGACTTACAGTATTGCATATCCCCCATCTCTGAAAAGGCAGTATCTTAAAGAAAGAAGTATATTAGATGTAGACAGCATCTTAATAACATGACAGTAAGAAAAGAGGGGGCAAAGTGATCCCCTAGTCCCCATAGCTCTGGCAAATGAAAGTAGAGCGAGAGGCGACAAATTAACACTACCTTGACCTGAAGGGCCATTTAAGGGAGGAAATGCCTCCTTGTGAAGCTGAGAGACGGGGAGCACCCTGGCACCCACCCCTCCACTACCAGCATCACCAAGTACCCGACTCTTAATTATCCCCTGGAATGATGAAAATGAAATAGAAATAGTAAAGATGGAAGCATAGCTGTGGCGGCTGGTGGGTCATTTAGCCAAGCATTTACAAAATTCGATCCCCTGCTCAGTCTGGAGCCATAATTAGAAAATTTAATGCCTGTCTGGAGAGATAAAGAGAGGTAAGGTCACCCTAATCTGCCAGTTATACGGGGCAAAGTATCGTGACAGGCACAGAGGGAAGGGACTCATTCTCATGCGTATTTAGTATTCTACCAATCTCACAACCTTTCACGTGATCAGAGAGAGACAGATGGTGAAACAGTGACAGACACTTAGAGGAAACACCTGTGTCTGTGTTTTTGAAATTTCTGCTTTTTATCACCCCCAGTTGCACCCATTCCCCCTTAGAGTAGAAAATATGTACAACCTATGTATGTTATTAGCAAGAAGTTTACAAGTAAAATGAAATGTCAAGAGACTCCAACTATGACGTAGATCGAATGACAAAATCTTCCATTTTACAATCAACAGCGCTCAGAGAATACCCCCACCAGCTGCAGAATCTAAATACTTCATTATGGTATCCTCAAGATACATTCCCATACACGTCAACCAATAAATGTATGCAGCCATGATGCTTGTTACAGCTGCTTTGATTCTACAAGGATATTAACAGCATCTGCCAGTGTCTCCTCACTGCCGTATTTAGAGATACGGCCCTCGTCTTCCACTCCCCGTTGGCAAGTGAAGAGGAGAAAGCACCAATTCCCTCATAAAACACAAAAGTTAAAACAAGCTTTAATTAAACTGTAAACTTCCTCCCAGTGTCCTACAGCACATATAATCTGTTGTTTTGATGCTATTAGCTATGATATAAGAGGTGTTTGTTAAGATGATGCTCATCCCCTCTAATTACTGGAAGTACCGAGATACCCCGTCCTTGGGCTCACGGACGTTTTTTCACGGCAGCCATTTTGCAACCGCAACGAGAGGGAGAGAAATGTCAAGAGAGTTGACTTTGAATCTGATGGGAATCGTGTAATGTCACAGTTGCTGTGTTCAGCAGCATCTGATAAAGCGGCAGCTCATGAATGCATTCTCTAGTGAGAGCTGTGCTGCCTTGTGCCACCCCTTCTCGCATAGGTGATTCAACATGTGTACGAAGGGATCCATCCAAACAGATTCTCGTTGTATCTATTTCTTTCCTTCTTGCATCTAAATATGATCCGACTAGACTGTCAAAGCTAGGACATTACCTGCGTTTGAGAAAGGCTTGATTTGGACAGTCTCTGAGCGCTGGAATATGGTACATGTTATAGACATAAGCAGACAGACACAGAAATCCCCACACAGCCCATATCAGCATCTTCTGCAGAGCGGCTGTCGTTGACCTTCATGTCACTCGGGTGTGTAACACATCATGATCCGGAGTGTCCTCCAGCAAGGCCTCATCCTCGGCCTTTCTCACCCTGTTGGTGTCACTCGGCATTGGTTAATGTCACCTGAGGCCAGGGTGTCATGTAACCTTTCACTCCTCATCAAAGTCAGGAATGATATAACCTTCCCTGAGTCACTGGCCGACACACTGTCTCTCCACATCTGGATCTTTCTGTTTGCATCTTTCTCTCTCTAGCTGTTTTTCACTCTTATATCAGTTTTGATCTGTTCCACGTTTCACCTTACCTCAAAGGTCTTAGTTCTTCCCTATCGGGTTTAACTCATATGTTAGTTTTCTCTTAGAGCTGACTGATATTTGCATTTGATGGCCATTCGTCCTGACTGTAGCTATCCATCCATCCATTTTCTTCTGCTTATCCTGGGCCAGGTCGTGGTGACAGCAGGCTAAGCAGAGTTGTCCAGGTGTCCCCTTCCCCATCATGACTTCCAGGCCTGATGAGATATATTATCCCTCCAGCGCGCACTGGCGTTCTGGTGTTCAGCGTGTCTTGCATCCGTGATCTCATTCTTTCAGTCACTACCCAAAGCTCATGACCATAGGTGAGGGTTAGAACGCAGATTGACTGGTAAATCGAAAGTTTGCCTTCCGGCTCAGCTCCCTCTTCACCACAACGGTCCGCTACAACGCCCACATTACTGCTGATGCCGCCCCAATCCACCTGTCCATCTCACACTCCATTTTACCCTCACTCGTGAACAAGACCCCAAGATACTTGAACTCCCTTGTCTGGGGCCGTAACTCACTCCCAACCCAGGGGGGGCAATCTACCACTCCATGGCCTCGGACTTGGAGGTGCTTACTCTCATCCCAACCACTTCACACTTGGCTGCAATACTGACTGTAGCTAATTATCTATAAAACCTGCAACCACTGCTGTTGTTGTTTTCAGTCCAACTGAAATCACGAGTGGTCAACCATCCAGAATTGATTGGTATTTTTTATTATTGAAAGGAAGAAAAAAGGTCTGGAGATACAGTACATCAGAAATGCTCCTTTAGCCTCCAGGCATCTGAGTGGATGGGACGGTATGTGTTTGATTGACAGCTGAGTCAGCAGGGACACAGAGACACGATGTAAACAAAATTATACTTGTAACTGTAGCTAACAACATAAGGACAGACAACAACCACAAAATTTAGCATTAAACGGACTAATCTTGACTTTTGCTGTCATGTTTTTAAGCTGTTCAATGTTCTACAGCTTACTAATTCATTAGCTGTCTAGTCTGTAAACTGAGGTTTGTCGTCTGTCAGTTTGTTCATTTGCTCATTACGCTAGTTAAGGCACAACACAAGCCATGTGGAGGGGAGGGGAAGCGGACATTAGCTAAAAAGTAATGGGTTGCAGACCGCTGTTTCAGGCAAGAACCGAACGGTGACGTTACTGCTTCATGCAAATACAGTTTAAAATGAAATTATTTCATTGGCTATATGCAAAGACGTTCAGTGACATTCAGACCAGTTAACGCACAGACAGGCTGCACCATCATCAAAGCAAAAGAATATACAATATGAATTTGACTCCTTTGGGTCCTCGTTTTTTCTTAAAAGAGAGCACAGGTTTTGTCATTTACAGAGCAGATCTTGATGCTGTAACGAAAAAAATATTAATAACTTAATTACAGTTGGACTTCAAATGACAGCTGTCGACAACTGGTTTAAAAGTATGTCTTGGTATCATCCTTCAAAAACATTTATTGAACCGTCTTGCCTTCGATCTATATTCATCACTTCTGCCTTCCATTCAGCCTCCTCATTTACTCTCTGAAGATGGTCAACTTAATGCATGTTCAAAAAGCCTGGGCCCTGCCATATATTTGTTCCAGTTAGACAGGGTTTAGCCAACTCTATAATTGGCCTGCGGTTAATCCCTGCCTTTCTTTCTAGCTACTTTCAATGGAGGGTAAATTACTTCTTCGTCTGCCTGTGACACAAATTGGTTTACGGAATGTGTCTTTGTGTGTGTTGTGCACGCTGTAAAGAAAAAAATGATGGCACTCCAAAGGTTCAAACGTGAGAGCAGGCTGCAGGTATTTTCACATGTCAATAGCTAAACAAAAAGAGAGTAAAGTAAAAGCAAAAGGGGGCTATGTAAAATAATCATAACTGTGCGCTCCGCTGAGACAGTGTGTGATGGATGACATGCATGTTCTTATTTAACAGCTTGGGGAGACTGTAAAACCCATGCACAATTAGCATCCTCAGGGTGAGAAGGTGTAAATCTGTCGCTGGTAAAGCATCTGAATGTGTGAGGTGCCAGTCTAGAGGCCCTTGCAGTATACATCGCTGTGCAGGTACCTGCAGAAAGCCAGATTAATAGTGATGGGAAGATGAGATGCCACAAAGAATTCATTATTCCCCCTCTTAAATAAATGAGCCCTGGGCTGCGACTTCACCGCTGCCACCTCAGATATAACACACACTTTAATAAGAGCTGTCGGGAAGACTGCGCTGTGAGCATGTTCATTCTCATATGTGAACGCATGTGTAGACCTCCCTATTTTTGCTTGTGTCTGACATCTATATGCACAGCTCTGCACGTGTTGCAGGGGAATAGGGGGAGGAAAGATGTGTGTGTGAATCGAATCTTGACTTTAAGTGAGCTGTATGTTTGATACAATGGGCAATCCTTTATTGCTTCCTAGAACGCTTACAGTGCACATCCCACTGCCGGCCTGCCTGGAAATGTTGGTTATGGACATCTCATTGAGTTTCCCAGACATTCACTCTATGGATTAAGCAATCATCGTCTGAAGTATAACTGTCTGTGTGTATCTACACTGCCATTTTTTTTTTACTCACCGTGCAATGATACCCCTCTTCTTTACAATCTAGTGGAGCACTGGACATTACTTACTGACTTTCATTCATATAAGATGCAAAGCATTTGTCAAAGAGATAAAGTATTCAGTGCTTGGCTCAATGGATATGTCACACCAATAAGTTCCATTGTAGGAGTTTGATTGCCTCTCGGACCTTACTAACAAATAGGCTAATAGCTTAGTACTTAGACAAATGAATTAATCAAATATATTTTCATATAAAAAATTGACATGGCCTCTATATGTTTTTACATTCCGCAAGCTCCTTTCTATGTGCTATTTGTCATTGTTTGTGGCTAAGTACGCCATTCACACACAAAATGAAGACAGGCATGCACAGGAGCATGCAGGACAAGATACATGCATTACGTTGCACAATGTAAAATGTGAAAAACAAAAAGCCAGCAGCTTGTCTGCAAACCACTAATGTTCATGCTGATTTGTGTAGGTGCAATTCCTAGTGTACTGGTTTACAGATCTCTATGGTGTAGTATTGACACTTCAGAGGGCAGCATTGTGTATATTATGTTTTTGTGTGCGTGTGCGTGTGTGTGTGTGTGTGTGTGTGTGTGTGTGTGTGTGCCATCCCATCCCTAAGAGCCCATTGTCACCACAGCGCAGAAGAGTGTCACTATGGCCTGGTGAGAGAGCCCTGCAGCGTTGGCCACACACAAAGGGATGACATGTACAAACACAGTGCTGAAAGTCCAATAACATCACATCTTGCTTTATTGTAAATGTATTTTTAACCCAGCTGTTCAAGTTCTATTGTATTCTATTCTGTACTATTCAACTCTTGTCCAACCTTTATCTGTGTGCTCTAAATTTGTCAAGTCCATTCTAGTAATTGTGTGGTCTGCCACTGAGGCTGCATCATCTGCAAAAAACCCCTCCCCCCCCTCCTCCCCCCCACTCCCTCTTCCTGGCTCATATTTTCTCATCATTCCGCTTGGCGCCGTCTGCCGTGCTTTTGTCCTGTCCTCACTTCCAGCCAAAATGAAAGCATCTGGCTCCAGCACTGGCTGTGGGATAGTTATTTTTACCAGTCCAGTAATTGGGGTTGCAAAACCTTGTTGGTGGTGTGTGCGTGTGCGTAAGGTGTGTGTGGAGGATGAGATGGGCTGATCACTTAGCCCTATAAAAAACAGCTTTTGCTGGTTTATACTGGAAGAAAATATGGCAAAATCAAGTATGATCACGTAATATAAAATTCAAATCACACATTTCATCCATCCATCCATGCATTATCTATACCGCTTTACCTCAGAGGGTCAGGGGGGGGGGGTTGGAGCCTATCCCAGCTGACATTGGGCGAGAGGCGGGGTACACCCTGGACTGGTCGCCAGTCACAGGGCAGACAAACATTCACACTCACAGTCACACATACGGGAAATTTAGAATCATCAATTAACCTGCATGTCTTTGGATGGTGGGAGGAAGCCGGAGTACCCGGAGAGAACCCACGTGGACACGGGGAGAACATGCAAACTCCACACCGAGAACCAAATCACACATTGCACTGGTTAATTAATATTTGCTAATTAGGTATTTTCTCATACATAACACATGATGTATTTTTAAATCAAACCTAAATGTAAAAAATGCACACTATTCCAGCAACGTATTACAATCAAATGATCTCCAAATGATTTTGGATCATATCACATCCTGTTTCTGGCACAGAATAGGCGACACAATGCTTCCATCATGCGTGGGCAGAATGAGTAACTTTGGCAACTTTTTTATATCACCCAATGAAATGTCTCTTGTGTAATGAGTAAGAGCTATTTACAAACCACAGTATTCCCCATTGGTTAGTGAGAGATTTTTCAGACAGGGAGGCTCTTGTAATGTTCACATCAGCCCATTAATTAAGAAGGTAGGTTTGAGGTTTTATGCCCTGCTAATGACAGCACATGGCCTTAAGGCAACCACTTCAGAATCATCTTGGCAAACCATGTAGAGCAGGGATGTCAAACTTACAGCCCGCGGGCCAGAACCGGCCCGCCAAAGGGTCCAATCTGGCCCACTGGATGGCTTTGCAAACTGTGAAAATAGCAGAGAAGTCATTAATTCCAATTT
>LKNJ01002017.1:0-72753 GCA_002120245.1 Maccullochella peelii
TTTGTATACTTGCTTTTTCTTATTATGCACCAATTCACCAAAGCAAATTCCTTGCATGTGAAAACCTACTTGGCAATAAACCCGATTCTGATTCTGATTCTAACAAATAGTCACAGCTCACAATAATGAAAAGCCAAGCATAACATTTAGACAAGTCAAATAATGAAAGGTCAACCATACAAAAATGAACACAGAGGTATAAAGCCAGTCATCAAATAAGAAAGGATAAAGTTCAAAAAGGAACCCCCGCACAAATTAAATAGCCTACTCAGTGTCATGCTTTTTTGGTCATTTTAAGCTGTAAGTCATATTTTCACCACTAGATGGCGCACTTTTACTATTTCATGTGGGCTTTCATTATTCAAGGCAGCATTCATTGTGAGCTGATCAGTGGGACAGAGAATAATATATTAAATTGATGATGATATCACATCTTTAATTAAAACAGTGAATGGTAATCTTGCCACCATGTATTTTTTATTTTAATACAATCACCTCCAAAATATCTGCAATGTAATTATTTGCTTTCCAGCCAAACTGCAACAAGTTGAAATATAGTTACTCTGGCAATGCCCTCTCTTCCTCTCTGAGGGTAATAACAGCTGGTAAGGCACTTTGCAGCTTTTTGAATACATGTTACACATGCAGAACCTCAGACACACATTCACAATATAAGTGAATAATTTCATAGTTTTCCTTTTGATAAAACTGACTTATTCTGGCCAAGCTCAGCTCTTTAAAACACACACATATGTCCCCATAGTTTTTCCACTGTTATCACATTGCAGAAAATGTTGTGAAGCCGTGGAATCTCTCTAATATTCAGCAGCATTTTCTCAAATCCCAGCTGAGCTGTTTCAGATTAGGCTGCGGTGTGCAGAGATTTGGCTTTCAGCTTTAATGCTTACAGCTTCCCCTGGAGTCTGAAGAGTTATGGGCCTAATAAAACTCTCTCTCTCTCTCTCTCTCTCTCTCTTTCCCCCTCTTCTTCTTTCACACACACACACACACACACACACACACACACACGATGTGCTGTTGATGTATATTATAGCTGATGAGTAATCTTGATGCTGATGTTATTTCCGTTTCATTAACCCTTAATAAATTAAACACTATGAATGAAAATGAACAGTGGGGACACACAGACACACACTAAGTGTGTTTGTGTGTGTAGTGGGACAAATGGATGTTGCAAAGAACACCAAACAGTAATCACATCATGTGAATGCACAGTGTATCTTACAAAATAAAATACAATAAAATAAAATGTTAAGTGAGTCTCTTTAAATGTTTTGTTAATGAAAGAAGAGATGGAACTAGACTGTGTTTGTGTGCTTTAATCTTTAAGTGGTTTTGAAAACAGAGTAGCAAGACTATTAAGAGAATTACTTATACTACTTATATGTACTTAAAAATTAATTGTTAGTGAGCCTTCATTAGATAACTCATGTTTATTTATTGATTAGCACTTTACACTAAACTCCTACTGGTCTAAGCACAGATATGTCTAAAATACATATATAACTGTAATTCCATCAGTGTGGCAAGAGTAAAAGAAGATCCATCAAAACTCTCAGAGAATCTAAGAAATAAAACACCAGGGGAAATTGTGGAAATGAGCAAAATTGGCTTTATTACTTTCTTAGTTGTGATCTATCCGCTATTAGTGTTTTTGTGTTTCGCCTTGCAGTCTTACTTTTACTTAAATTAAAAATCTTATATTATTAGAGCTGTGGTACGACTGTGATAGCTACTCAACTTGTCTAATATCAGAGCCATGGTTTGATATTATATTGATATTGCCGCCTACTAATCAAATAGGTCTTTTCCAGTGAGGATGAAAGGCCTCCTGCATGCCACCATTTGAATCTCTTTTATTGACTGAACTTTTCGAGTGGACGGCACATGGTTCAAAGACGCTTGAGTTTGTGGGGTTAGACCATTTATTGGACAGTCAGTGTGTGTCTGTTGAGACACCTGCTTTAGGACAGATGTCCATGCCGACGCACAGCCAGTGAAGTTGGTCTGGGTTTGCAGCTGCTCGGCCTTTCATCCACCCAACAAGGTAAGCCTCCTTTATTCTGTGAAAGAACCTGCAGGTCCGCACAGTTTATTTCGCTATTCAGTTATTCACATTCAGTCACTATTGAAAATATGTGATTTTTTGTGCATTTCTTTTTATGTTTTTGTCCTTATCTTTCTTTGCTCTCTTTAGTTTGTGTATTTCCCCCTTTCAGCGCACGCACCACATTTTCTCTGTAAATGCGCTACTTGTCGACGGGCCTTAATCTTTCATTAAATTCTCTTTTTATGCATAGACCTGCACTTTCACTGAATGTACCGCAATGTATTGCAAAATAAAAAGTTTCATTCGTTAACTTTAAATTAACAAAAACAAGACAAAAACATAAAAATGGGGATTACAAATATTGCACCATTATTACAGGCCTATAATACATGTTCGGTGCGAGCCCTAAACAAGCTTAAAGGCAGAAAATAAATGGCCTAGTTTACATGTTAAGCCTGATTATCCTGATATCGTTTACATTATTTGTACATTATATATTTATTCACAGGATAGCGCGCAGTGATAGGGGTTAATAGATGTTAACTTAATAATTAATATGATTTTTGATATTTGAATAGGGAAACGACGAATTTCACCTCACACTTAAATAGCGTTAATGCTGCTGTGAGATTTCAGTGGTGTCCTATACTAGTACTACTACTACTAAAATAAATCATAATAATATTAATTATTGCCTAATAATGAGGTCCACCCTTTAGTAATTTTCCTCGAGCTGCACAGAAAAGAATTTTGAGATGGCCTATTTGTTGGTCTTAAAATATTCAGGATTACTGCAGGCCTGGCTTTAATTAATTAATTAATTAATTAATTAATTGATGTATTTAAGGTTTGATGGGGTGTAGCCTATTTAGATTAACAGCGGACATTCATCCTTCTCGTTTGCTTCGTCGCCTGAAGTGAGACCACCCCCGCACATAATATCTTACGTGTAATTCCGGTTTGTTCTTCTGCTTAGATCCAATATTACAGTGCAGGAAACAGGCCCCGTGATTTTACTTCAAACTATGAGCTTCATTCATTCTGTGATAGGCCTACTTGCCGTTTGTCTCCCTCACATTGTGTAACCAAACATAAAAGCACAAAGCTAACGTGAGAATAATTGAATATATGCAATTAATATAACTCACTTTACTTTGCTGGTATATTTATTTAAACATACACAACCTGACATAACTTAACCTACAACAGGTGCACAAGCAAAGCACACATGACAAAGGCTTATAGGCTGTCATATTGAGGGAGACAGAATCAGTAGCCTGTACCATACAGCATGTTTACTGGAGGCCATCACATCGTGTTCTGGGATGTTAAACGTTACAGCACCAGTGAGGTGCTCCAGTAATTAACCATCTAACATGCTCAGTATATAATAAGATCAAAAACAGGAGAAGGAGTTGATGTCCTTTCCATTAGGACAATGTGTTTCATCCAGATGTCCTAGTGCTGAACATTAAATAGCCAAAGTCTTTTAATTAGACATAAATATTTATTATGCAATAAATGGGAAAATCCCCATACACCACTGTGGTAATTATATTGCTATAGGGGTTTCTGGTGCAGCCGGTTTCAGCTCCTGTAAGGACTTCCATCTGCCTATGATATGTGATGACCTAAATATAGCCATAATGTACATTTTAGGTCTACATCTGGTTTGTTAGTTGAGTTCACTCTGCCCGCAGCAGCCCTGTATTGCTGTAAGACATATTACCCACATTTATGAGACGTAACCAGATGCAAAAACGCCCAGCTAAGAATCTGTGGGTGTGAAGACTACATGTCAGTTATAGAGTCAGTTCTCTTAGTCAGAGAGGCATGCGTGAACGCCTGTGCAGGGAGAGAAACTGCCTAATCATATCCTGTAAGTGTAGCAGCACACCAGGTACCTGCTGAGGAATCCAAGACAGTGTAGATCATTATGAAGACTAAACATCCGCTGACATTCACTATTCAACACACTGTTTAGCAATTATTGGTTTTTGTGACAGCAGACTTGTGAAAATCACAGGTGTTTATAACATTAGCCACCATTTTATTATTTAGAATCAGAATCAAGTTTATTGCCACATAGCAATAAACATAGAAAATCTAAAAAAAAGATAAAACAAGTACTGTAAGTCAAGAAGCACAAATATAAAATTGACAGTAAGATATGAAAAAATATTATAAAAACATGTTACGTTAATTTAAAGTGTAGTGGGATGGGGGGGTATGAGAGTCAGTGTCAGTGGGGGGTCCCGGGCCTTCTTGATGAGCCATACACTTGTGCTTTTACACTGCAACATGTCAAAATGTCTTCTGAGAAAAAGGCCTCCTGGTTGGCAGGAGAACATATTGATACTATAACTCAACTATCATGCACAACTAGCATACATGCTGACAATTTGCATTAAATTTCATGACAATGGTGTGTATTGTACTGGTCCTGTTACATTAAAAAGCCGCTCCAGGCCATGATTTACATCTCCTACATACTCAAGGCCTCTGCTGTCGACAGTCACTCTAACAGAAAGGTAATCAGCCAGTAAGCCAACCCTCTGGCGGCGTTCCCTCGCCCTCTGTCTATTGTCTCTGTTCTCGTGTCTTCTGTCTCCAGAGCCTCATGAAGCAATGAACTGGAGCTGATTATGTCCACAAGCCATACAAGGTGGAGAGGAGAGAGAGAGAGCCCAGCTCCTCACCAGCACAAAGCCTTTTGTGAAGTTATAGTTAATATACTTACTTTTGATTTTGGTTGGAAGTCCTGTTTTCAGGTTTTGTTTTGGGGTAGTTCAGTTTAAAGTTGTTGTGGAACTTTAAGGCTTAAGATTGGTGGCCTTTTGCCTGGATTGTAAGTTCAAACCTTGTTTGCTTATAAACTATTAAATTGTAGTGGCATCTAATATATTATGGTCTTTACAGTCGTGCGTTCAGAAGCCTTAATCAACCTCATTGAGACATTATATTCAGGTTGACAGTAATTCTATTTCACATGCGTCTATATTCAGCAACTCTGCGTGACCTTTCTATCAGAACAACACGTGGATGTGTTTCAGTGAGATTTCCTCATGATGAATGAACACATGAAAATGTCTTTTGATTTAACACATAATATTTATTAAGCAATAAATGGGAAAATCCCCTTGGACCACAAGGTTTTCCTTTTACAAAGCACTTATATTACTGTATACTTCATAAGGAAATGCCCATGTAACCTGAGCACTACTGCTTGGCTAATACTGTTACTACTACTGCTGGCCAACTACTTGTCTGCAAGCAGTATTAGTTATGTTACTGCTGCTACTGGCACTTCTAATACCAGTACTTTTACTAGCTATGGAGAGTGATGGGCCACTAATTAGGGAAACATACTGCTGCTGTGTGGCTATACTGCTGTCACTATATCAGTTAACTACGACTATACCACTGTTATAATAGGTTGCTATTAGTAGGTTAATAATATTGATTATTTTGCAAACAGGATATTGATGATAATCATATTTTTATTTACTAGACTTATGTGGGACTACAGTCTGAAGACAGAGGGTTGGAAAGTTTGTCTTCCACACAGTAATCAGTTAGGCGTTGTGTATATTAAGAGCAAGATTAACAATAAACTAGTTGGTGATGATCATGATGCAAAAATCCACCAAAGTAAAAACTGATTAAATTTAAGAAAAAATGACTTTTAGGGTTAAAGAGATTAGAGATTAGTTTGCAAAATACTGAGCTGAAAATTGAATTATTACACTATTTTTCTACATATTGGTAGCAAGTTTTATGCAAGTTTTAAGTACAATGCTATAAGGACAAAAACTTTAATCTTTTTAAGGTTTTGGTATGCAAATGGCCAAATCTAAAGATGTTCAATACTGTCACAACACACAGTTTGTCAGCAAAATATCAGAATAAGTAATTAAAGCCTTAAAAATCATGTGTTTGAAGAAGAAGAAAATGTTAACATATTTTACATAAGTCTGACACTATATACTGTACCTTGATGTCACTGTCAACAAAGCACTTGTAGAGTACAGGACTGTGTTCTGTAAATAAAGTTGGGGTTTCTTGCAGCCCTAAATTATACTTAACTATCACTAAGCCACAATATTTCAGTAAAAAAAGAGGATAAAAACTTTTCAAAAAGGCACTTTCTGGATTATAACCAAATACATTTAGCCCCAACTAAGCCTCCCTCATAGTCCAGCCTCCTGCAAGACTTGTTTGTGCTCCTTCCTTTTCCATGAAAATTTGAAGAAATTTGCTTTAAACATCTGGTGTTTTACAAGTCAAAAATATCCAAGCAGTCCAGGCCAGACAGAAGTCTTGTGACCTGCAAACATGCGAATCAATATGCGTGCAGAAGGAATGTTTTTCTTCGTGCTTATTATACATATTTTTATACAGCAGATAAGACTCCCTCAACATCGCCTCCTGGCAATGTATATGATTTATACAGAATGCAATAAAGGCTTAACTGTAGGCCTACTATTGTTAGTGCAGTTGTGTGTGTGTGTGTGTGTGTGTTTAGGGCTGGCCTGACTGCAAAAACGTGCAGCCCAGCCTGTACTGTAAGTTTAGTTAATTGTACTCAGCAGACCCAGTTTACTGCATGCAGGCTCAAGGTCAAAGACTATGTTTTCCTCACTTTCCAAAGGACTTTGAGAGGGGCTTTCATTGTGGTCTTGGGGGTAATGAAGAGATGTGGAGATAGGCTTATTATTTCTATCATATTTATGTTTTTTGTTTTAACTTTCAGGGCTTAGGTCAGGATGCAGAGCTAGGTTTATATTGATTATAATTGCTACATTTTGGCCTATAGGGCAACAACTAATTTGCAGTGGCCCATGTGGAAATAGAGAAGGGAATCTTACCCTGTTTATGACCATTTCTAGGTTTTGTTAGGTCACCGTCCAACCCACAGCCTGTTAAAATTGAAAGTATTTTAATTGTCCATGTATTTACCAAGCTATCCGTCAAAGTCGGACTTTGGCTCCATCGCTTCACCGTTTTTGACGGAGAACGGCATAGCTCTGCTGGACCACAGCACCGCTTCAGCGAGAAGACTGTCGGAGTACCGAGGCTGCTACCATGACCAGTATCCTCCTCCGTGGAAATGGACCCTCTACCAGGCGGACCGTCCCATCACCTCTCCGCCGCCAACCTGCTTCAACTTGCCGGGGGGAGCTGTTTATCACCAGGGCTTACTATCCCCGTCGGAGACGATATTAAATCCCAGTAAGGACTGCTTTCTGTACGGCGGAGCGGTTTACGGCGCCTCTGGTCCCCGTCTTCACGCACAAGCATTTGCCGGAGACCCGCGGAGTTTCCCCGGTAGATACACAGCCTCCAATCCGGACTCACAACTCCTCTTCCCGGCAGAGCGGAACATAATCCTGCCGCCGGTTTTCGACCAGTTTTTCGAGTATGCAGAAGAATTAGTGGATCCGAAAGCGGAGATTACACATGGGAGCCAACAGGAGAAAGAGACGAATCGGGCCGAGTGGACGAGCTGTCATAGCGGGGAGAGCAGCGAGGTGAGGGCGGGGTCAGAGTCACCACAGGCTGGGAAGGAGGACGAGGAGGATGCGCCGCTATCCAGCGGAAGTGGAGGAGATGCCCCGAGTAGGCTAAGTGGAAGTCACACAATAGCCTACTATAATTTCAGTTAAATAGTTTTATTCCTAAATGAGACCACGCGGAGACTTTTGAAAAATCAGTTTCTGGAGTCATCACGACCCCACGTGCACAGGGCCACGAGAGATTTGTCGGAACTGATAACTTGATTTAACTATTTAAATCATTAAAATGTTACATATCCTATATAGGTATTATCTTTTCTATATCAGGGACTCCTTCCATGTTCTGAAATAGAATAGGCTACTCGTTCGGCTAATGTTAGGCTGCCTACACTGACTGAACATTTTGGCATGTAAACTGCTGTCAGCAGCCAGAATAGGCCCAAACTGGGCAGCCAAGAATAGTCATTTATAGACCTTTGTGCAGGCTAAAAATAGACTCATAGTTAACTATTTTATTAATGTATGTTTATTTAATGTTTAGACTGCTTCTCTGCGTTTTTTCAGTCTAATATGTTTTATTAGACCAGGTTCGTCTTTTCAAAATAAAGCGTATTGGGATACAGAACTGAATATGATGTAGACCTAACTATTAACCAAAAAAGAAAGGAACAATAATAGAAATGGTGTACTTCTCATGCACATGTCTAAACCCGAAGGGATGTATTTAATGGCCCCAATATAACAATATAATCTGCTTCAAATCGAATATACAGCGTAGGCCTACATGCTGATGTTTATACGTTTAAAAATCGTACGTTTAAAATGAACCATTATCCTTAGATACGGGTCCGTTTTATACCTACATGTTAATGAAGCCGAACTGGATTCATGCAAAGAGCTAGCATTGGCAAACAGCGCTGTTAAATGTGATTATTTATGAATTTACGCAATAATGCTCCAATTTTCTCTCCATATGTTAACAATCTGAGTTGCACTCCCAACGGTTGAAATAGCAAACAGTCACATGGTAGCTAATAACCATGCATGTGGGCCTAAATAAGCATGGTTTGGCCTATAACGATTCCAGATAAGTGCAAACAAATAACCTAATGTGAAACCTTTGTAATGAGAGCATTAATTAGACTCACATGAAGGTCATGTTAACTTCTTGATCTCACTGTTTTGACTTAGACCTTAACATTCACCTTAAATTAAAGTTAAAATTAATTAAATTCAACTCAGACTGATCCACATGAGTTTGATTTTTAATAGTTGTAGCTCATCTCTGTTGGATGCTTGGAAGAGATAGTCTGATCATCCTAACCTCCACCCCAACTACTTGGCACCTTGGACCTGGAAAGATGTGAAGAATACTGGACTTGGTTATGGGCTTATTTTATAAATCTGTTGTATTTTTACTAACGGTTACAACTTTCAGGTCATTTAACAGCCCTTTTCTCCAGGCCTATCTATCTATCTATCTATCTACAAAGTGACTGTTTATTATCATTTCATGTTTAATCTCTTCCCTCTCTCTCCAGCAGAGCTGTGTGCGAGGAGGAAGAAGCGTTGTCCTTACTCCAAGCAGCAGATCAGAGAGCTGGAGAGAGAGTTTCTATTCAACATTTACATCAACAAGGACAGACGCATGCAGCTGTCCCGCCTTCTGCGCCTGACAGATCGGTGCGTTGCAATATTTCTTTAACTACATTTAATTGGAATAAAAGTTATAAATTGCATTGTGAAAAAGTAAAGGCCAGGACTGGACCCCAGTTCTGATTCACTGACTCACATATGAAAGAGCTGTAAACTCCAAGCTGCTGCCTGGGACACAGGGGCACAGTTACACCTAGGCGAAGGAACAACCTCGCTCCAGTTGGGGTTGGATCAGGGTAAATCAGAGGGGTGATAAGGTGATTGTTATTCCCTTCCCCAGGTGTTATTCAGCCTTTCATTAAGTACTCTGACAAAACACAATTACCATACTGGTGTCTGGTTCCACTTTATAGCAAAGTGCTACGGAACCTATGGAAGTATGATTAGCATGACTATTTAATGGTAAATAAGTAAGCCTACATGTTTTTGAATCTGGAAGGAGAAAACTAGGTTATATAATCTTTTAGTCAAGAGTGAAAAGCTTAATGGAATCGACAATTAGACCTACAACAATTAGTCGATTAATTGTTTAGTCATTCTCTGGGGATTTTCAGCTTCTTCTTTTCTGTTTTACATCATTATAGACTGAATGTCTTTGGGTTTTGGATTATTGATCAGACGTTTGAAGATGTCACCTTGGCAAATTAATTGATAATGAAAGTAATTGTTAGTTAACAAAAAGAAGCAGTATAGTGCAGTGAGAAGGCAAGGTGGTCAGAAAGTCCCCTTTACACTTTTCCACCCTCCGGGAATAAAATAGACTTTGCTTTGAAACTTTATACACTGGGTAGTTTTGGAGAACTGATGATGTTTCCGTAACCAGATCTTTTTAGTTTTTAAACTTCACCATAATCATATTTACTTGTGCATAATGTCCTACGCATAACAAATCACAAAATGTTAGCGATGACCGTCATGCAGTTACATTCTCCATGCATATGTTGAAGACAAACAGCAGCATTATGTTTTGCCCAAAATGTATTGTGCAGAACGGCCACAAAGAAATCAAATGGTAAAAACATGTTTCTATTCTCTTCTTTGCTGATCCAGACAGGTGAAAATCTGGTTCCAGAACCGAAGAATGAAAGAGAAGAAAATGAAAACAGAGCGGCAGCAGTACTACACAGGATACCGCCTGTTCTGATGGACGGACGAGGGAGAAAGAAGTAAGAGACAAGTCTTTCTTTCAACGTCATGCACAAACTGTGTGACAACTCTGTCAAACCTCGTCACAGAACTGTATCATTGCAATCATGTAGGCATGTTAAGAGAGACATGAACAAAAGGTAAAAGCAAACATAAATAAATAAATCCAGCTCCTTCCTGCCATCAAAGGAGAACTCAAAGGCTCAAGTACAAACGCACCCTGAACAGTCAAAACCAGCAACTTCTCTACTGAATATTCTGTCTCTCATCAGGAAAATGTTCCTCTTGCCTAATTTGAACCTAACTTCCCTCTGCAGTCATGTGGCTTACTGTGAAGAAATGAACCCTCTCGCTGTCTCAGGCCTTTGTGTCATGTCTGAGGAATGAGCACACACATTCTTTATCCTTTTCATTCAAAAAAAACTAAATATCGGGAAATATCAAACTCAGATGAAGCTCTTTATATGCTCGTCTTTGGAGCCTCATGTTTTGGACTCCACATTTTTGAGAGCATTTGATTGATTTTTTTGTTTTCATGTTGACTTATGCACTGCTGACAAGCCAATGGTGTGTGTGTAAATGTTTGAATTATAAATCCTCTTGTTGTTGTTCATGTGAATTTGTTTAGAATTGACGTACCTGCTCATGGTTTATGACAATATACTTCTACCTCATAAGTTCTATTTAGCATATAAATATAACCATTTTAGGCAAGCGAAGACAATCTGCATTAATGATTCTGATATTTGTGATTTAATATTGGTATTGTTACCATTTTGCTTCTGTATTTTTAGGCTGTAAAGATATGCAGAAGAAATACACACACACACACATATATATATATATATATATATATATATATATATATATATATATATATANNTATATATAGAGCAATCATTTACTTTGATGTAGTATTGAGTACTTTGTAATTAGATAAATGTGATTAAATATTAAATGACATACCATTATCAATGAGCCATTATTACACTTTTGTGTCAAGTGTGTGTCTTTGCATTTATTGCAACATTATGCAATTTGGATTTCAATATATTTATGTTTTATATTTAAATACATGTACACTTGTATTCTAAAATAGAGTTTCTCACGAAATGAGAGAATATTTACTCAAACTACACAAATATTGCTTATTTTAAATACGATTTTTGTTACAGCATTGTCTGAGGCCGCTCACAAGATGTTGTGTGAATGTTTTTACATGGTAATAAAATGAAATAAACATCATGTGTGATCACCTCTGCAACAAATTTTTTTACAGAGAAACACAATTAAATAGGCTCACATTTTAGTGGGATGATGCCTAAATCGTAAACACAACCATACTAACTCAAAAGCAGGTTATTAAGCAGGTCATTGCGGCCCCAGGAAACACTTAACATCCATAAGTGATGAGTAGAAGTGTCAAACTATAAAAGTTAGTAAATAGCTTCTCTGCTGTGTATTCTCTCTTCTTATCACTGTGGGGTTCTGACCCAGACTTTGAACAACACCGGGACCAGACAGCAGAAACACACAGTGAGTCCAAGGCTGCAGATGAACCTTGAACCGCACAACACACAGACAACGTCACAACCACCATTTCCTCCGCCTAATGACCTTTATTGGGGCAATACAGGCAGTCTGCTGTCTCTCTCTTTCTCTGTCTCACACATTCACTCAGTCTGTGTGTGAGTGGGACTGTGCACAAGTGTGTATTTGAGTGTGTGATGTTAAAAAGAAAGACAAGGAGATGAAAGGAGAGATTGTGTTCCTGGCTGGAACTAAAGGCATTTAACCGAATGGCCTACAATAAACTCCACCACAAACCTGCTGAGCCCTTTTTGTTTTTTTACCAACACAGGCACATTTTAAACTGATTTATTTCTAATTTTTTTAAATAAATGCTGAGCATTTTCTTGCTTTAATTTCATTTTTCCAGTATTAAAGAAATGGATAATGTAGTAACAGTAATCGTTGTAGACAAGTAGAAAGTTGACAAAGTAATAGAACTAGTATTAGAAGCAGTAACAGTGGCATATGTGTAGTTATTGTAGTGCAAACAGTAATAGTAGTAGTTGAAGAAGCAGTATTACAGGTAATAGTAGGTATCAGGAGCAACATTAGTAACAGTATTTAGCAGTTGTAAAAATAGCAGTATTGATAATAGAAATAGAAATAACAGTGAAAAGGCAACACTTTACTTGAACCCCCCTATTTAGCATTTATAAGCAGTATATAAACATTTAATAAATGGTTTATAACACACTGTAATGTAGTTGTAACCAGATATAAGTGTTTATTAATGTGTATAACTCCTTTAATGGGCGCTCATAAGGGGACACTGGTGTATAAACAGATAATGAATGACAATATAGTAAAACAAATATGTCTTCATAGGAGAGGTTACAATTGTTGACTATATATTATACATTAATAAATACTTAAAATGTCTATATATCTGCTTATAACTAAATTATAGTGTGTTATAAACCATTTAATCAATGTGCTTATAAATGCTAGGTGGACTTAAAATTAAGTGTTACCAGTGAAAGTAATGGTAATAGTGCTAATAACAGGAAAGTAGTAATAACAGTAGAAATAGTAATGTAACAGTAAAAGTAATGGTGATAAAAATACTTCACGAAAAGATTTTCATCTCTAAAATAGCTGAAATCAGTTTATGGCAATGCACGGTGGGCATCTTTCCATTACATCTTACAGTCTGTCATATAAATGTACTGTATATTTCGGCCTTTTTACACAGCAAACACTCCAGATTCTGTAACAGCAGGTTGAGCTGTCATGGTGACACTGCCTCCTAGAGGAAGTTACTGCAATAACATCTCTCTCTGGCCTGAATCCTCAAGGGTCCAGCTAAATTAAATTATAAGTGCTGATTCATGCGTTTCTTGATTTTATTACTGAGATCAGTTGACAGAGCGTAAACTAACTTGATAATGCGCTAAATAAAAACATACATTAAAGTGCTCTGCTTGCTGAAATGCACCAGAGGTCTTCAGGATTGGCATCTTAAATAATGCTATTAAACTTTTTTAGTTGAATAGTTGGATATTCTTGGTTGTCAAAGATGAACTGGCAGGTGGCTCCAGGTAGCCTACAAGAAAAGTTGCAATGTTTTATTAAACTATCATGTCACTCCTTGGAAGTTACCACACTGACGATGTTTGAAGGATTGTTTTGGTCAGATTTTACCCTTCATCCTGTTGGAATCAACTCACTTACAGTGTGTCTCGAGGTATATTTAATAAGAAATATTCTCAAATGATGTTCCACAGGATGGGATCTTATTAAATGCAGTCTGTCTGTGCTCTAACATAGACATATTTGTGCCTTCTTACATGTTAAAGTTTGCGAATCCCTCCTGTTTTAGCTCATCCAGCCAGCAGATGGCGCTAAGAGTGCACAAGAGACAGCGATCAAGGTCTATGTTAGAGGAATGTTGTTACGAAATTTGCTAAAGGAAGCCAGCGCGTTTGTCTTTAAGCCACGCCCCCATTCTGCTCGTCATCCTCTTCTGCAGCCAATGAAATTTCACTTTAGCACACAAACACGGGCACAATGACAGTGAATGGAGAAAGTATTTAAATGACTTGGCATGAGACCAAACATATTGTTTAAATTACAAGTTTTTCAGCATCTTACAATAATCTATATTTAAATAATACAGTAGCCCATGTGACCGTGCGTTTTTCCAGACTATTAAATGGGATGTTAATGGTTTATTTATCTTAATCCTTCAGTTTTTCTGAAAAATTCAAACTCACCAGAATTGGAGATTGGCCCTACATGGTTTTCACTGGACAGAGACCGGTCTCAACGACAAGAAACCTACAAAGACCAAATGTGAAATCCATGCGTCTTTACGCAAGCAGGAAATAGAATTTTATTTATTAGTCAGTGAATTAATAGGCTAATTAATTAGTAGCCTAGGCCAGTGAGTAAGTAAATAAATAAATGAAAACAAATGACCGTTTCATGTAACTGAAACAGAACAGCAGAAACGGAACGATTTGACCAGTGAACCAGTCCACTGACAATATGCGCAAAATAAAGCGCATGTAGCGCCATCCAACGTGAACTTTTTATAGGGAGAGTTTTCGTCTCAATTTTCCAAGAAATAGGCCTAAACACTATTTTCATTGTAAGATCAAGATCAGGGAAATCACTTGTCCAGACAAAGAAAAGCCAAAGGCCATCTCTCCTCTGTTAATCTCAATCCCGCTACACTTTGAGGACACACACACACACACACACACACACACTTCAAACAAGCTTGTAAACGACCCCCTGCTACTTTTTATTCAGCTTGTAAAAACGGTGTTTCAAGTACAGAGTTTTAAAAACCTGCTACAGTCAGGCGCATCTGGCAACAGGCTATACTGTCACATTTCTGAGCACAAAAGAATGATTTGATTTATTTCCTATACTGGCTAAATACAGTCTAACCATGTGATCGACAGTATAACCAATGGGCAGCCGCGTAGAAGGTAAGGGCAGGAAAAAAAATTACTACCATTTTAGGGGAGGATGTAAGCCACTATACCAACCCATCTAACGTTTTACAGTCGCACTTAAGTGTCTTTTTATTGAAATAATAAAATAAACATGTCGCTAACGAATTATTATTCCATGATGGGGCTCCAGACCGAGGAGCCATACGGTGCACATTTCATCCCGGGAGGCTTGCAGGGTTCGACGGCCGGCTGCGCAAAGCCAGTCCGGGGAGCGGAGGAGGAGGAGGGGACCCCCGGCTCACACATTCCGGATTTTTCACATTTTTCCAACAAGCAAACGAGTTTAAACGGCTTTTCTCCTTGGACCAACACCTCTACTTCCTCTTCGTCCTCTTCTCCGCAGCTGCAGTCCACTCCCGGCGCCTCCATCCCCGGCCTTTTTCATCCACATCACCTCCTGAGCCACCACCACCCATACTACGGCCCGCAGACGCAGACCCACGCCGAACACCTCGCATCCGCGGCCGCTTCCGAGAGCCGGTTCGTCCGCTGTTGGGAGGGGGCGACTCCCACCTCGGAGACCTCTCTATCTCATGCGTCGGCCGCTTTTCCCGAGTGTCTCCCCTCTCAGGGTGACCTCTCCAATCTGAGCACGAGGTATGAGGCAGTTAAACCCGAGAGTTCACCGCCGCCACACGACAGCCCCGGGGATCCCAGCTTCGCCAGCCCGACTGAGGTGGTCCTAGAGCGGCTTGGGACCATGGAGGAGCTGGGAAGAAAGCCGGAGCCCAAAAAAGAGGCCGAGGAGAGAAAACCACAGAAACAGCCTGACCCGGGTAAAGACAGACAATATAACGCAGGAATGTTTATTATGCGCATACACAGGTGTGTGTGTGTGTGTGTGTGTGAGTGTGTGAGTGAGTGAGTGTGTGACAGGGAGGGAGAACGTGGCCTAAGTAAGTGTGTGTGTGTGTGTGTGACTTTTATAGCCCTATAAATGTCTTGTAAACGGTAAAATATAAAACTTTGTCCATTAAAATAATTAAGGTGCTATTGCTGTTATTTAACAATTTGTCACAACAGAGGGAAAACGCAGGTAGGCTTGCGCTGCAGGAAGTACACTAATGAGTTAGCCTTTTCTTTTTCTTGCAATTAATGCTCGAAGCTTATTTTGCCTATATAGCAAATATGTTGTATAATCATGTCTATCCAAAAACACCTTAATAATTTACAGGCCCTTTACTGTTACTGTTTCATAGCTTGCACAGAAGTAACTTCATAATGCAGCGTGCCTCAGACAGCCACAAATACACTTTATAATTATTTATAACTTACTTTTACTTAAAGTGAAGAAAAACAATATGACTAGGCTTGAATATGACTAATTATAATAATACTAATGATTATAATAATACATTTTATTGGCTATTACTAGATATTTTTCTTACATTTAATGTTAATTGTAGGCTATTGTTAAAATGTATGCGCAACAGAATATATACTTCTATTTCTGTTCTATTCTTCGTTTCTGTGTCAGAACTTAGGTTAAAAATATTTATATAAATAGCTTTGATTCGTCTATTTATTGTAAAATAAAGGTTTTCAGGAGTTGTTTTTTTTTTTGCCAACCTGAAGTCCAGTTCCTCAAATAAATAATTCACAAATTTAAGCAAAGATGTCCTCTGTGTGTAAGCCAAAGCCAAAAATACTTGTTGCTCTTCTCTCTGTCTAACTATAATTTCACATTACACTCTATGGCTGCTTCACGTTTTTTAAAAGTGGCCAATAAAGCTTTTCATATCAGTCAAAGGTTAATAATTCTAAAAATGAGGCTCAGTTCGGCCGTTTGTCAAGACTGCCCGCTCTCAGACAGAGATTTAGACTCTTTAGATCTTTATTGGAACACTGTGCTGTATTTTATTGCTGTTTGCTGTCCTCCCAAAAACATTTATCTTAAAAAAAAAGGTCTACGGCTACATCAGAAACCAGAAATATAATTTAACATTATGTTAATTATTGAAATGAAAGAAGGGTAAAATGAGGGCATAAACACCCTAATGCTTCGCCTTGGTAAAAGGAGCAATATAGGTTTAAAAACAACTGAACACTGTTTTTATTTATGAAGCTGTGATTTGAGCATGTGGTGTTGTTTCTTTTTCTAATGAGCCAAAAGTTGCAGGCTCATAAAATTTGTTCCTGAGAATATTTTCTTTGATTTTTATGTAAGTCTTTGAACTCCCCACAGCACACACACACACACACACACACACACACACACAGACAGGCACGCAGATACGCACCAACCAGCAGAAAGTAAATTTACTGGTGTGTGGTTAAAGTAAAAAAATTAATAAAAATCTATGCCACCCTGTCTCTTCTTCTGCAGATAATCCATCAACTAGTTGGATCTATGCCAAGTCCACCCGGAAGAAAAGGTGTCCGTACACCAAACACCAGACCCTGGAGCTGGAGAAGGAGTTTCTCTACAACATGTACCTGACCAGGGACCGGCGCCTGGAGGTGGCAGGACTCTTGAATTTGACAGAGCGACAGGTCAAAATCTGGTTCCAGAACAGGAGGATGAAGATGAAGAAGCTGATGACCCGGGAGAGGAGGGGTATGAATGAATGATGGATTTGGAGAAGAGGCTGTTTTTTGTTTTTCCAGGAAAGGCGAAGGAGGAGGTGAGGTTAAAAGAAACGCAGTGCTCCGAGACGCCCAACATCTTTAACCTCAGCTGGCATGATCAGCTGTTACTACACAAGGGACTGTGGAGCCAACATGGCTGCCTTGGAAAACTGCAGTGGTGAAACTCTGAAGGGGAGACCAGGATGTGTTGTAACACTTATAGACATATACGCCTTTTGGCCTTTTCATGTTAGATCTTCTGAACTCTGGTGTAGAATTCTTCCACGTGCATGTTACAAAATGAAGACAGCCGACCTGTAAGCTGGGGTAGTTGTAAATAATGAAAAATCAGAATAACATTTACAGGGCGATCCATAAATTGAAGCATACAACATACTGTAGTTATCAAAGACTTTGCTCATTTTAAAACACATCTGTTTTTGATAAGGTTGTATATCTCTCGTGTCCAAAACTGAAACTACTTGACACATACTTGACTTCACATAAATTGTCTGTGCTTTCTGCCAGAATGTGAATCGTGTTATAAAAACTATTGTCCTCATAAAAACTGCTTTCAGTGTGCCTGACGAGACTACAAGGCAACTATCAAAAATAAATCCCATGAGTGAGCTATATGTCTGTTATGGCCTGAAAAATAGTCGCAGAGCCTTTACTTGAAATTAAAATAAAATACTTGTGGAAAAGAAACCTGAACAAACAGAAGCCTGACACTTATAATAAACTAATTGCCTAAAAGAGACAAGAGAGATTAAGTGGTGCGTTTCAGTGAAGCATATTTGTTGTGGCTGGACTGACTGTCGATGTGCTGCTATTCAGCCTCATTGGTTCTGATTGACAATTTTCATTATACCCTTACAAAAATGTGAATCTATCACGTCAAGATTTCACACACGATATTATGTGTAAAATTGCTGTTTTCACGTGTGAAATATATTCAAACAACATGTGAAATACACATGTGCCTAAATGGCACATATGATTTGAATGAAATCACATGTGCTCCTTTGGGGGGGAAAGTTTGTTTCAAACTAGAACCAGAAGAAGTGTCGAAAACAAAAAGTTGCTGAGAACTTCCTCTTAGGCTGAAACATCCAACATCATGCAACTTTAGCGTAAAAATTAACCACTTTAGCAAATATGTTAATGAAGATGGATATTTTCTCTTTGCTAGGTGGCTGAAAATGCACACGACAACAAGGTGAGACGCTACAAGAGTGGCTCTGGATGCTCTGGCACATTGGCTGTAGAACCAGTACTGCATTTAAATTACCTCTTGTCACCACTGAGAAAAACAACCTGCAAAAAAGTTAGGAATTTCAGTGTGAAGGAGTGTCTTTCCCTGGTCCAGCTGGGCTAAAAGTATAGACAAATATGTAGCGGGTTAGTTGCAACATGCTGAAATATGTGTTACGTCTATCCACACTCCCCGCTTGCAACCATAACCAGTTGTTCTGGAACAGAAAAGTTTGTAAAATTGGAACTATAAAATGAACCAAAATAAACAAACAATCAAATTATTAAATGAACACAATAAAAAAAATATCAAAATACTTTTGAATGATTCTCAATGTACTTCAGGTGTGTCCAGGTGAGTAATGCTGTCAGAAAAGGCCTATACACAGATAATCATGTGGTTTTTAAAAAAAAATCTGTCTCCTGATTGGAGAAGTTCTCTGTGTTACAACCAACCCCAGTCTCCCCTAAAATAATATTTAGAAAGGACTTTTAATATTTTGTTCCTCAAAACAGAATAAGCTTCCTTGTTTTTGTTTTTTATAAACTCTGCATGTTGCCTGAATGGGCATATTCCCTGTTATTGTTGTTGCTGTTGTTGTCACTGTTGCTATGTATATCTGTTCTGTACCGTTGGTCTAATATGCAGATATGGTAATGCCTATAATTCCTCTACACACACACACACACACCAGTCATGGCTAAGCTATGGTGTGACAGCAGTCTGATGGTTATTTTTCTGTTACCTCCTGTAAGAATAAACGTGCTACAGTCCGTGTCAGACGTTTTACAAGGACTACATACAGAAACAACGCACAATGTACGATAACATCACGTTGAGATATTATAGGATTTTGTTTTTTTTTCCACGAGGATGAGATGGACTGAAAACCAGCACCTTCTCTCTGGGAGAAAAGGAAACGCATCAGGCTATGTTAGCCTACAGCGGCAGGCCTGTGCTGTGATTTCACTCCAGTCCAGATGTGATGACACGAGGCCTTCGTCTGCTCATTTAGGCTGAAAATGCTGCTCGTGCTTTTTTTTTTTGTAATGAAATAAAAGATGGCTTACATCATTGTTAAATGTACGGTTTCCCTGTTGTTTTTCTTTTTCTTTTCAGTTCATATTTGTGATTTTATGCGACCGATTGGTTATTTGGGCCACATCAGTATTTGATATTTCCACTAATACTAGTTGTATAGTTGTTGTAGCCATATTAGTACGGTTTCATAACATTACATGGCCATAATTAGACATTATAGTAATATTAATAATAATAATATCAGCCTACTACTACTACTACTACTAATAATAATAAATATTGTATGTATGCGATCGTTTGGTTAGATTAGTATAGCTGTAATACAATTAGTACAGTTATTTATATTATTTTTTTTGTATGAAATGGAGAAACACACACAGAATTCTACAACACTACTGCACTAAATTTACTACATTTAATAACATGATTTGTTCTCATAGTATTATCCTGTGTTATTATGGTGTGATCCTACAAGAGAAAAACACTACAAAAGCAGAATCTGCTGTTTGACGATTCACTAGATTATACAGACCAATAATACGATTTATTGTGGTTTTTATTATGATTACATTATTCAAAAGTCAAGGTGTTCCACCGCTCCCAGGTATGTATAGTCTGAGTTTCGGTCCACAGAGAGACATTTCTGCGTCCTTGTTTTGTCAAAGTCAGTGCAGCGCCTCGTAGCTTCCCTCATTTATTGCGGCCATATAATCTGCTCAGCGCTCAGCCTACTGCAGGGTCATAAACCAACAGCATGCATTTGGAGAATAAACGTGACTTTCCTCACACTCAAGACAGAGACATGCACAGAGAGGGAGAGAGAGAGAGGTACCATAAAGTCATTTAGCCCAGACAGTCATCGTGACTAAGGCTATATGGTTTTATTGGACACCCTTTCCTGCCTTGGAGCCTCAACTGTCCTTCTAAATGTTAAAGTCATTGTCTGCAGATGAGACCAGACAGCCTCAATCACATTTCTACAGACCGCGAGACCACAAAACACAGGAAATGTCATTATACAGGGAATTAAAACAAAGGCGTTTATGCCTGAAGAGCATTTGAGTCCGGATTTGGTTTCTAATTGATTTCTTGTTACTAAAAATCTTCAGACTAATGTAGGCCTTTTTTAAAGATCCGGATTACCGCCATGATTCTGGGCTGCAGCCTAGATCATTTAATGCAGCCGTCTATAAAGCCAAGATAACAAACAAACCTACAGCTTTTATACCACAAATCGCCAGTTTGCTATGAATTACATACTTTTATAGCGTATATTTCTGTTTTCTTGCTATGAATAAGAAGTGGTCAGCGCTTATACGCACGCGGTGTGTGAGTTATTTCCAAATATTGTCTGAGCGCTCATAGAGCTTTTTATAGTAGATGAGAAAGACCAGAAAGCCTGGAAATATGAATTTCTTTAAACATTTCATAATAACAAGATTTAAAAAACTACACAGTTTCACTCCAAACACTCTGAAATATGCATCAACATGATTGTACAATAAAGGCAAAAAAATGTAGCTTAAATAATAACAACAGAAATTCTGATTAAATATATAGGACCGATAACTAGAATGTGTCACAAAGCAAACTGAACGAAAGAACCGCATTAACAGTCAACTGCAACAAAGGGGGTATTTATTGTGCTGCAGAAATTAAATAGGACGGCAAGTAATGTTCAAATGATTGCTCCCGATTAAATGTCGTTCCCAATACAATGTCTGCAATAACATAAAATGAATTCACAGTGGTGCAGTAACACAGTATTAGAGTATAGCCGTATAACTAGGCCTACATGCAAAATGATTATTTTGGAAAGGAAGGAAGTTGTACTAACAGCACTATATACTATACAGCCATATATGGATCATCTTCTTTAAGGTGACAAAATTAACGTGGAATAAAAGTAATAAATAATTAGAAATCTATTTTGTCAATAAACTGACCCTGCTGATTTTGTGACGCCTCTGAATTAGAGAGATTTAAAGATGTGAAGTGGTTTTAAAGACTGAAAACTACATGAAGACGCCAAGAAACAAGCACTAGGGCTGGAAGGTGTAGTGACCGACTCTGTCCGCTGGGTGGAGGTGTTGTACCTCCTGTGCTGCAGGGCGGCAGCAGAGCGGTTCTATGGTGTAATGGTTAGCACTCTGGACTCTGAATCCAGCGATCTGAGTTCAAATCTCAGTAGAACCTGAATTTTGACATTAAATATTCAGAGAGAAAGGCTTTTCTACTGCATTTAGCCAATTACAGCATTTATACTCCGTGACATTTAGCCTATTCCACGGGTGTACTTGCAGATTAAGATTAAACCCTCAGAAAGTAGAAAGGGGGGGTGATACATAAAGGGAAAGGCCATTCAGTAATGAGGCTCATTTTCATCCGTCCTTCAAAGTTACACGAATAAGAAACAAATCGTGTGCAACACTGGATAATAACGCTGGCATCTGGGAGCAGTCAGAGGGGTGTGTGAGGCTACTTCCACTTTCTGTTTCCTCTTCAAAATAAAACCCTTACAGCTCTCTGCAGTCACTTTGACCTGCTTCTGTTAGGCTATGGCTTAACATTGTTACCCCTTCTTCTCTCATAGTATTTAAACATTAGCTATTTCATTTAGAGCTATTCCTACTTTAAGCAGAGAAAAGGGAATATTACAAAAATCTCATAACAAAATTAGAAAAGCAGAGTAACAAAATGCAAAAAAAAAAAAAAAAAAGAATCTTGTAATTTAAAAAGCCCACTCTCTTTCACTGCTCATTAAGTATGGCATAAATTACTGAGTTTTTAGATACATGTAGGCATTAAAATGTTGTCAACACATCTTTCTTTTCATATTCTCAGAGAGCTGCAAAACATAGGAGATATATTACCAGCTGGTAGAATTAAATATGCAGTGATCCTAGAAAATATTCAATATCCTCCAGCTTGCATTTTAACATCTGATTGCTTGCATGTTTTCTATTTTTCGACTTTCCCCCTTGTGTTTTTTTCAAGCCTCTTTCTACTGGAGTCCCTTAACTAAAATGGTAGAATACACAGGTGGATTGTGGTACTGAACCACCTAAAACAAGACGGCTGCAGAGAAAAAGACCGTTTGAAATGTTGACTGGGCAGCACCGGAAGTTTGAAATAATAACATATAAAGAGCCATTATAAATACATTATAAGGACATAAACAAATTATTATTTTAATTAGACCATCCTGGAATATTCAAGGTGTTGAATAAAATGAATATGATTTTCTGAGTATGCTCTGAAAGCTATAAGCAGAGTTTATTTAAGCTTGTAGCTGTTGAAATGCACTCACAAGATTTTTACACACAAGATCATCTGAAAAAACAATATAAACAGTACAACCATGTTAAATAAATCATCATTAATATTATATACTGTATCCCATATATCCTCAACTATGAAGGATGCTAAATAAAATAAAATAATAGTCTTCAGAAGACCTTGAACTAGTCACATAGCAGTTTTTGTTATGGTGGCAATCTTCCATTGCAGAAAGGATGTAAGAAGTGAAATAAGTGAATATATTCTTTCACTCTGAGGGAAAAAGGAATTTCTGACCTCTTTTAAGGATAAAGATGAGAAAAGAAAAGCTGGAGAGGTGAGAGTAACAACCTTAGTATATAAATAAAAGGCAAGATGCAAAATAAAGACAGTCTATGTGGCATTTTGCCATTAAAAAAAATCAAAGCCTATATATAGGAAGTTGTGTGTATTTTAATAATAAACGGCTTTTATTAAAGGACTACAACATAAACAGCACACGTGTTAGTATTATGCCTCCATTAGATGCTCCAAATAAAACACATGTTACAGACCAGTGTTAGCTTTTATTGCTACAAGGCACAGACAGACAAAAGGGTATGAAGTTATAGAAAGTGTGGCCGTCAACCTAAATTAACAATAAGCTACATCAACATTAACTGAACAGAAAAGTTTAGCTACATATAAAGGTGAACCTAACAGGAAAATCAGAACAAATCAGGAGTTATTCTGCAACAAAAGTGCTATAATTTTATTCAACCTACTTTCCTCACAACCTCAGTTAGTCGTCTGCTACGTTTCCCAGATTGCCTTCCAACAATCCCCAGACAAAAGACTTAACTGCAGTAAACTGTGGGCTCAAGGGTGGGAAAGGGTGGCTGTGAAGCTTACTGCTCAATCTTCAGGGAAAAATAGCATTTTTAAAGCGGCTATAAAACACATTTTTATAATAACAGTGCAGTATCAAATTATAATGTGAAAACAATGTGACAATGTGAAAGGGCTCGCTCGTAGTGATGAACCTACAGAATATTTTCACCTTCACGGGGCTTTATAGTGAGTTTCAGCTCGTTGTTTAGCTGTCTGACAGCAACTTTACTGTTTTGGTTCACTCTCACCGCTCTCATAGTGTTGTTTTTGGCTGCAGAACGCAGCTGTTTTCAGAGAAAATGCTCTAGAAACCCACTGTACACAACTAGCTGGTGAACATAGGGGCGCATTTAGCAGCTAAAGAGTCAGATATTTCCCTCAGGAGCTGGTAGAGACCAAAAATAGAGCTAAAATAGAGTGAATATTGGAATTATATTCATCAGGAGGCCAGCAACACGACTCCAAATGAATGATAATGTAGCTCTGTAACTGCTGGATGTGTAAATAAACAGCTGTTTGCTAACTAACTGTATCAACTTAAAAGATGATGATATGTCAATGTTGTTGTTCCCAACTTGTTTCTGCTGCCCCCAAGTGGCCAAAAATATCGGTTATTGCAGATTTAAATAAATATCTGTAGAAATAGAAATTCATTTTGTGAGAATAATATTACACCATCATTACAAGCAAGAATAATATCAATATTTCAGAAGCTTTTCAGCTCTTTTCAAACAATCGTTATAAATTCAAATTGAGCACTTTGATTTAATCATTTTCCCAGGAAATAGGTTGATAAGTCTGGCCATATTTCAAGCTATTCTCCTCACTAATAACCTACAGACCATGCACTTTCGATTCGTTCGTTTGTATTTTAGTCATACTATTCACAGTGTGAGAGAGCAACGGAACTTAAGAAAGAAGCAGAAAATATCCCATGCATACATTGCTGTTAAATTTGGAGATTTAAGTTATTTTGGTTAAGGTCGGGATAACGTTTTGGTTTCCTTTACAGTAAAAGAGTCATGGTTTTCTGCTTTTCAGGCCTACATGTCATGACATTTATTTTTGTATTCATTTCAAATACATTCCCGACATCCGTAGTCTTCACCGTCGCTGTCTACAAAACAGGCAACAAATACAAATGCGACAGAATCAAAAGCCTTTTTAAAAAATGTGTTTAGGCTGGATTCACCAAGGTTCGTGTGTGTGTGTGTGTGTAGGCTACGTGTTTCTGTATGTAAGTGTGTGTGTTTGTTTATTTGGAGTGCAGCTGCCACAAATTCTCCTTTCTGTCGGCGTGATTTACACACACACACCGGCCATAAAGCCGGTTTACGAGCCGACACTGGCCGCCATTGGCTGCTAACGGTCATGTGTGCGCGTGCGGTGCGTATTACCTTCCCTGGCAGCCCCCTTACCTCGCGCGCTCTGGGAAGCCCAGCACCGCTCCTCTGCACCCGCGCGCCTCCATGGACGGTTTCTCTCTACATTTTTTTTGTGAGTCTCTGCAGTATTTCCCCCCCCCCCCAAGTTGTTTACACACATCAGACATAAAATAACGTGAATTACCGACAGGACCGGAAAACAACTGGCGAAAAAAAAAATACGTACGTAGATTTCTTTTGCATGTTTTCTCTCCTGTTCCGACTGTCTAGGTCAACTCTTCCAGAATGTCTTTGGACAAATGCTGATTCCACTAATTTCCACTATTTCTGGCTGAAATTTCGTTTTAAAAAAAAATCTGCTTTGAGTTTTTCATTTCGTTGTCTGTTTTGTTCTGTTGGTCTCAGGATGCTGCAGAGGAACATGGAGTCCAGCAGACTGAAACACATCAGGTACCAAACACCGAGCTTTGACATTTGAACTGCGACTTAACACTCATGATGGTGTGAAAACGAATAGCTATCCAATCATCGCTCCACTAGATGTGTGCGTAGATTTAATACAGTAATTATGTTCTGCTGCGGATTGTATGTTTTGAGATGTATACCTTGTGAATGGCTTTATATCCAGTTTGCTTGGTTGTTTTATCTCAGGCGAATGTTTGCAGTGTGTTTTATTGTGATGCTTTAATGGTTTTAGTGCAGCAATTCTCTTAATCCAAGACAATTTACTCCAATGGGAAACAACAAAAGTAACATAAAACCTTAACCAAGCAGGCTTTTACAATGGACTGCACTGTCTGCAGAATATTTATCTGAATTTGTAATTGTAATGATACATTATTGTGTCTGCACACTGGCAACGGGTCAGAGCTGACGAACAAACAAACATCAAACTAAAATGCAGGTCTTAGCTGCATATGAACATAATTCCTATATGACTAAATTGCATATTTGGAGTCGGTAATTGTTATAAGACGACTCCTGTATTTCCAAATGCTCCAACCAACTTATGAGGCTGGTGTAAAGAGTTACAAGGGAATGCAAGAGGGAGCAGCACCGTCCTTTATGATTCATTTTGTATAATAACACAACTGCATTTTGCTACAATTACCAGGCCTGATGCAAAAAACACTAAGTTATATCTGGATTTAAGTGTGTGTACAAACTAACAGATGCTTCAGTGTAATATGCATTCAGGAAGAACATAAATGTTTAAGGATGTATGATGCTGATACAAGGACAGTTTGTCAAAGTGCAGCCCTGAGCCCTGAGCAGTCCTCAATGTGGTCATAAGACACACTTTAGCAATATTTTTAGCACTTACTATTATTAGTGCACATGCATGTGCGTTTGGCTAGTTTTATAGATATGCAGGTGTTTAATCCACCAATATATTGTTTATCACACAACGTGGCTTTGTGTTTGTCCTTCAGCTGAAAAACATTCTTCATTCATCATAAAAGGTTCTTTAAAAAAAGGTGCCCCTTTAGGTGCCATGATCAAGAACGGATCATCTGCCCTCTGAGCAGACAGATGGTCAGAAAATGTCTACCTTTTTAGCATTTTAGCTTTGTCCTCTTTGTCCGGTTATCTTTCTTCGTACTGCTTTTATATGAAATCTTTTGAGGCCTCTGTAAAATAAATCCTCGTTCCTCCTCCATAAAACGTACTAGGACAGATGGACAGAATAAGACAGAAGGGAATCCTTTCCTCTTGTGTTTTTGTTTTCATTGACGTTCTTTTTTTTTTTTTTTTATGAGGGCAGCCTGAGTGTCAGAGAGACAAAGAGACAGTATTTTCTCCCTTTTTAAAATTTTACATTTCTTTTTCTTTTCGCCTCATGGGGGCAGCAGGCGGGGTGTGAGAGATAGAGAGAAACAAAGACAGTATTTCACTGGTGCTGCTCAGTCAAGCTCAGCTGACACTCAGTATTTACAACCTACTGCAATGCAGCAGGGAATCTGTGTGTGTGTGTGTGTGTGTGGGTGCATTTATGTGTCAATGTGTGTGAGAGAGAGAAACAAAGAGACAAAAGGAGATAGGGAAGACAGTGACGCAGAGAATGAGACAAACATTAAATTAAAGCCTGAGAGAGAGACAGGGTGACAAAGACAGAAACCTACAGCTAGAGATGTGTTTGTGTCCCCTGTCAGTGTTTCACAAAACATGGCTGTCTCGCTGTCCCTGCAGGACGGTGCAACGACTGCAGAATCAGCCGGACATTTACAAAGAAGAAAACAACCTGCAGGTTTGTCCTGAGAGCCTGAATTTTACTGAACAATCCTCACTCGGCTAGATTTATAACAACCAAACTACCGCATAATAAAGCAAAATGGAATGTATTGATAATGTGGGATAGTGGTCATTACTTTTTAGTAAAAAGGGACTTTCTGTCATGGCTTGTCTTTGATGTTTATGCACAGACTTTCACATGTTAGGGAGCTCAGTCTTATGCATTTCGCTGATGAATGTGTTTCTTTTATTTGTTTATTTTCCAGAACTCACACAGCTTGAGCAGTTCAAAGTGAAGCAGGTGGACATTATCATCTGATACAGGTAACAAAAAAAAAGGATATGAGCTAACAAAGATCCAAAGCTATTTATTAATGACCTTTATTTCCATTCTCACTTAATATTTCTGTCTATTTTACATAAAGTAAACTCATTTTCTATTGGATTAAACACACAGATTATAATATATAGATTATATCTGTGAGATAAAATAAGTATTTTAGCACCGTTTTGATTTTGTGGCTTTGAATTTGAAGTGGTGCTTTGGTTAAACTGTTGATGGACGTTCAGGTAATTGTATCCTATTTTAAAATGTGTATGCCAAGAGTGCTATTGTTATTATGAGCCACCAGGGGGCGCCAATAGTCAGGAAATGGGTGAAACACACTGCACATGATCCTAGAAAGGACTCAAAAAGCAATTACCTCCACCAAACCTGCACAGCTCATTAAATGTGTTATTAGAATAATATTTAAAAATGACCAGAAGGTTTTAACCTGCATCATGGGTGCAGAGCTGCACAAATTCCCCCCAATACTATCGATCTGTATTAGAAAAATACTACTACTACTACGCACTAACGGGAATGCTGCTAAATCTTAATTGTTTATTTTCAAAATCATTATAAGTAGCTAAAAATCTTTAGATGAGACTACAGTGTAGATCTACTGCTGCATCCTTCACTGGCTTCACACAGGCCGTGTATCGTTTGAACACTAGATGGCGCCACAGATTCAAGGATGATATTTTCTCCAGTAGCATCAGTGTACAGATTCCAGATCTGTGGTTTTTCTTTAACTCCGGTTCAGACTCGGGCTAACGACACCACCTTCCCCTCACTCTCCAGTTCATTCAACTTGGAGGTCATGAGAGCTCTCTTCTCCCAGTTACCTTGAATGCACCTCGAACAGGGCGGCTAAGTCCGCTCTGTTGTCCCGGGACATTTGTGTTTGGTCTGGACGTGATTGTATGCTACAGCAGCTGGGAGGCGTTATTAGGCAGGACGCCAAGCTAAAGCGCTGTAAATCATGGGTCCAAGTGGGTTGGGGTTTAAAAACGGCGGTGACACTTTGTTAATTAAAGGGAAGATAAGGAAAACGTATTCTTTTGCACTGCGCAAAAACACTGTCTGCTAAACCGCGCTCATGCACTGGTGACATTCGGCTCAGTCTCTGCATTATTAATTATTTAATTAACTGTTACGCGGTTGCTGAACACTTTGGGGATATTTTGCACAATTTCTGAAAACGACACAAATAAATCCAATGTAAATCTAAAAAGAAAACTAACTTTACTTACTACTAACTAAACTTTTTTGCTGCACAAAATGCGTGTTATTTAAGTGTTATTTTCATGTAGACAGTTGGCTGAATTAATTATTATAATTATTTTTATTATTCACGTATCATTAAGTAATTTCAAGTAGGCCTATTTTTAAAAGATTATTTTATCTGTAACTTTTGGTTGAATGTCTTGTTTTGACACTTAAATGTCCTCAGCAGCCGCAGGGCTGACACACAGCCACACACGGAGCCGCGGTCTGTTTTCACAGAGCCAGTTTATGGTTTTATTGCTCCCCATTTACGGAACTCAAAGCAGGAAACAAATGCTCCAAACAGCATTCCAGAAACATCCGGAAAAATGCAAACAGCGTTTAGTCCCTGCTTGTTTTGGAGGAAAGGACTGCGGTGCACACCACACGGGGGGCTCATCAGGGTGACGGCATGCAGACGCTCTGTTTTACGCGCACGAAATATATTTTTTACGCACGGATTTTACCCCCTTCACACATGTCCAACACAATTTATTCAAGGAACATGTGTCGCCCTTCATTATTACCAACAGGCAAGTAATTCGATTAAATCTCCGGAAACACAAAGAAAAATCATTTTCTTTGGTATCTTAAAAAAGGAGAAACACGTTTTCAAAAATAGGCTAAAAGTAAAATCGAAATGAGGAAGAAAAATACACTCAGAGCTCTTTATGGGAGTTAAAATGACCACAAAACGTAAAACTTCTTAATCCCCAACAGTACAAAACCCCAGAGATTAAAGGGTTTTTTTTTCTTTGGCGCCATTATCGGATAAAGTGGCTCTCGGTGCAGGGCCTAATAATTTATGAACCCGCGTGGGAGCAGCGAGAAAAAAAAAAACTGAGCACGTGACGGTAATAAAGTGTGTTTTATTGCCGGCGGTTTGACAAGCCCCAAAATATAACTCAGAGAGAATAGCCGACAGGCGGCCAGATGGGATTGGTAGCAGATATTTGTCCGAAATCAACAGAATGCTCTTTGTGTCGCTGAGAGAAACAACGGAGACGGTTCCAATAATCAGTTTCGATCCGCTCCAACGGGATTTTACAGACCGAACATCCGTGTTTTAACGCGAGATCAGAACAGAACATGTAAGTGTGTGTCTTTGTTTTCATATTTGGCACAGATATGAAGTTATGACTGTAAGGGGCAGGGGGGCAGCTGGAGGGACAGAGGTGGGGAGGGGGTGTTAAAGCTGTGGTCCGGGGAGCCCCCAAGGGTCCCTGCTTAAGTGAGTGAGGGGGTCCAGAGATCCACCTGTGGTCTAACATATAATCTAATTAAGTCACTCGAGGTTATAGTTTTGGCTGAAAGGGCTCCTGGACAATCGGACATCAAATTCAATCACTTTCAAGGCCTTCAAGGCGTGTTTCAGTGGTAAGACGTGACGCTGGTTCAGATATTTTGTTGTTGGTTTTTTTATGCTTTGTTTTCAATGTTGACCTTTTAATAAGAAATTATAATTTCTAAAATTGCAACACATCGAGTCAAAACTCAACAGGGACGCAGGATTAATACATTATTTTAGTGCTGTTTAAAGATCCTAAAAATATCCACACTTGAGGTCAGTGATTCATTTTTCAAAACGTGTTTAAAGTCTGTTTTCTTCCAATCAAAAAAAGTCCAAGGCCCGTGAGAAGCCTTTATTTTTTTTTAAAGCAGGGCTGTTTAGGATTATGTGTTTAATATTGCTGTCTGTCCTCACCTCACAGTGCAGAGAAGTGGTTGATATCAAATATCAGTTCCTTGTGATTGTGTTGGTTCTTTTTTTGTTTTGTTTCGTAGGAAGTCCTTAACACGAAACAGCGTGTGTGTTCTTAAGTGGGCATACAGTTTATCTTTTACTTTCGAAAAGTAAAACCTTATTCCATATGTTGAGGATTATCAGGTTTAGGATTTTGGCATCATAATCTCCCATTTAGGGACGTCATAATAATAATAATAACTTTAAATAAGGCCATATGGGTAACAATAGTCAACAAGAGTTTTCACTTTAATATAACCTGTCGTTATACTGAGAGCTAGGCTACAGGGTTGCTTGCCGCATTCAAAATGATTTCCTATTCTGCTCGTATACTGGGGGATGTTTGTGTGTGTATATGTAAACACAATTTGAGTTATCAGGAGTTATGGCACTTTGAGATGTTCAATTTTACGAGTGTCTCTGCTCACACCAAGCCTCCTTCCTGTAACAGAAGCGAGGAAAGAATTATCTCTACGCCGGCAGTTTATGACAAGGAGAAGATCTGGATTATAGTCACAGCTGCATGGGGACAGGCAAAAATACGGTGGCATTAATCTCTTAAACAACCTTTAACCAGATCATGTTCAGGGTTGTACACTTTCGGGGGAAGCGACTTGCAATCCGATTGCAATATGATACTCTTCTCAATTATATATATTATATATATACATATATATATATTATGTGGCTTATTTATATTATGTGGCTTTATTGGATTGTGCACAAAGCTAAATGTTCTGACGGAAAATAAGTATTTATTTTTATTTTTTGGTAGCCAATCTAATTTTATTATTGTGTCAGAAAACGGCACTATTGTATTTTAATAATATTCTCTTTACACACACATCCAAAGCTTTTTCAGTCCAGACTCATTCACGATAATAGGCTAAATACAGATATTAATATTTGTGGTATAAGCAGGATTTGTGCTGATCACAGTGCAATATTTTAATCCGTATTAATTATTAGTTTGTAGTCTGCACAATTTGGGAACAGGCTAAATATAATAACCATAGTCTACACTCTTAACTCCATTTTAATTCATGTTACGACCATCATTACTTTAATCTATGAAACATATTTGGTTTTCCTTAGTGAATACCAGCATTTGCGAGCTAATTCATTTTTAGTTTCAGAGCCATTAAATTGATCTCCTTATTTTGTAATCACAATTCGCTCAATAAGAGTGCTGCTATTGTATGCATAACATATTCTAAAAGTCTGCAATCTTGAGTCAGTGCTTGTGTTGCATTTGGTTCCATTAAACCGCGCTCAGCGTTTCATCTGCCTCGTTTACAGTCCGATTCTTGTTCGCACTGGTCAGTCCGAGACGGTGCGCGGGTTCCCATGCAGGACTGGAGGTCGCAGTTAATGTCTAAACCGGGTTAAAGCTGCTCTCAGCTCGGCTTTGACCCGGCAGAGTGCCGGGGGCGGAGGGGTGAGCCGGCGGTCAGCCTGTCTAAGATGAAAAAGTGAAACGACCTCCGAAAGAAAAGCCACATCTGAATGGCTTTATATCAGACCCAACTCGGGACGAGAGGCGACTTTATTTAAGAGTTTGTCTAAATGCAATAAGTTGTTTAAGGCCATACTGAGCCGTTTGTGGTTGAAATCAGAACTGGGAGGTATGTATGCAAAATTATAAATTCTAAAATAACTATAGCCTTGCATAAGGTAAAAATCCGGCATGCAGCTAGAATATTCAGAAACAGCATATTCAAGTATTCGGCTACTGGTTGTCTACAAAATAGGTGAACAGTAGAGGAACAGTCGTTCTATAAACTACTGGTTTACAACCTACGAGCTGACGTTAATCAATACTCTACCAATAATTGAAAATGGATATATGAGGGATGATTAAACGGCAGCTACAGGAATAATTAGTGAAGGGTGTAGCAGAAAAAAAATACAATTTGTTCAAATTAAACCAGCGGATTATATTTTGATATAAAATGGTCCTGTTTTCTCACACTTTAACCCTTTAATTTCCAACTAGCATTTGCCTTTGCACAACAATAATCTATCTACAGAGGGAGAGAAACCGCGAAACAATGGGCTCGCGACTCCCGCAGGCCGCGTGAACTCTGGATGGTCCCCAGCTCGAGCCCCTGCGTGGCCCTGTCCACTCGCGAGGACTAATGAAACGGTGAACCAGCGGTCAACGATTCTGAGTGACCCTCTCGCGACCCGACGGCAGCTAGGCTACATTCTTAAAGAAGAATGCTCTTTCAAAAACCGAAACATCACTCCGTTGTTGTTGTTGCCTCTAAAAGGAGTCCACCAAGGTTCAGAGCTAGGGAACCCCATTCAAGAGGTGTAAGCTAATGATTCCAGTCTTTAAACCCCTATTCAGCAGGAGAGTTTAGGCTGGAATCACTGTGAAAAATGAAAGTTTTAGGTCAAAGTCCTTTTTAGTCAAGGCATGGATTAATAGTCCTAAACTGAATAGATTTTTTGGACCATTTGTACTTTCTACATGTGCAGATAGGTGCTCTAAACTCTGCAGTTTCATTATTCAACCAAATCCATTTGAATCAGTGTTTAACTCAGCTTTAAAACTCTTTTGTGTTTACCTTTCCCACTGTTTCATATGAAACCAATCTTGCTTTGCATAAAGTTTTGCTGTTCCTCTCATGCAAACCAGGCTTTTTTTTTTTTTTTTTGCTTCAGCAACAAATGGTTCAGACCATGTTTCACCAGCCCCTTCAAACGGCCATGGGAATTTAGTAAAGGTAAACAGCAAGAATGAATCCCTGCCAGAACGCAGAAAATTGCCCAAGGCAAGAACTGGAAACAGAAAATCCCTGTGGCATCTTGACTAAAACGTACAGTAAATACACATGCACAACACCTCCTATATTATTTGTGCATATGTTGCAAGTAAATATCAGCAATATTCTTAATAATACGTCACCGTGCGTGGATAAAGACATGATGTGTGGGAATGGAAAAAAAAAAAAAGACAATAATGTTGCCTTCAGTAGAGCATGGGCACTGATAAATGAGTGGGATAAAAATCAATACATTCCCTTAATTTAATATGTACCCAAGCAAAAACAATGTACAAAGAGATAATAACAATGATAACAACAATACCAACTACAGTGTCTATGCTATCAGTCATATTGGTAAAATTGCCTTTCATTGCAGATTGCCTGATTATAATTTAAACTCAAACATCTTTGGATATAGCCTTTGGTGCTTCCACTGGCCCGCTGGTGACAGGGCTGGAGACCATCATAAATGTATTTCAGCAGGATCTAAATGAGAAATTTAGACTTGCCCTCAGGGCCATATTCTTTCAAGCATTGCAATCTTCATTTTAGTCCAATTTGAGGCCCAGGCCAAGTTTGGAAATTGCCATTAGCCACCATGCCAATGCTGGTCACGTTTGCACTGTGACTGGTAGCTTGTAAACAAAGCTGGTCGCTTGTTCACCAACTTTGGCAGGTGACCAACTGTCATTATTTTATGTGAAAGAGGTGCATTTACCAACTGCTGCGGCCTGTAAAACAGATGTTTAAAATAACAAAATACACAAGGCTTGGTCATCCAAATCAGTAACAAACTGTAATACAGGCGTCTCTTCTATGGAAGCAAATCATTTTCACAGATTTTACACTTCTATGGTACTTTGTCCAATCCAGTATAATATACTTCAATGAGGAGTTTGGCCCTCACTGAAAGAGCTATAGGTGCTTAGATACCAACGAGGTCACACATAGCCTACTAATTAGAAATGCTCTTGCAGTGCTGCTCTGGATGATGCATCATAATGAAGAGTGTTCAAAGATCAATACATGATTTCAAAGTATTTCTGAAACGTTGCTGTAGCTTAATTACTTTAAAACAAATGAGACTGTGGCTGGGACTTTATTCTTTCATTGCTGTTTCACCACGTGCCATTATGACAAACTTTTAGCTCCCTTCCAGTGGAAGAGCAGCTCCCCTCCCTCCTGCTATTTCATTCTGTAAATCACTCTCCCGCTGTGCTACAAGACCGATCTCATGCAGATTTCCCAACCCAGTATCCACCTTGTCCACAGTGCACAGTTGAGGCTGCCAGTCTTCTAGGTGATGGTCTTGCTTGCTTACAGTAATTACACTTATGTACCAGAATTAATGTGGCGTGCCTTAATGAGTTATTGATGTCAAAAGGCTACAGCACCATTAACAGTTTCAATAAATTATACCATGACACTGATACATCGTGTGTTGAACAATAGAAACATCTTTAAAACGAATGGTTGAATGGTGTTTTACTGTAACTATTTAGAGTCATAGTAAATACAATGATAAAAAAAAATCTGTGTGCTAACATGTGAGTGTAAATCACTGTCAACACCGAGAAGAAGTCATCAGCAGCCAGCCGTGAAGTGAACCTTCGCCTATACATACCCTGTAGAACCGAATGTGTGTGGAGCTGCCTCAGTCACAGATTGGGTTCTAGGGGAGTCTATGGGCGATGACTAACCATCTATCAAAATCCAAGGGAAGAGAATGAAAATGGATGACTTAACTGTGCTTTAGCTTCGGCCCTGCTCTCCTTTACAATTCACACTTTTCCTAGAGGCTATAACTTTGGCATGTTGTCTATGTTAAGCACCGAGCAGCTCCAGTGAGGTGATGGGGGAAGTTAGGCATGTTAGTCATGTCACGCCTTTGCTGTTTGCGTCCAAACTGATCACCAAATTGAGCAGGACGGTTTACACATGCTGCTGTTATACGATGTGATTACGCCGCTGCATCTAATTCACTGGCAGCATTAAGGTCTGCTCCTTGAGTCTTGATAAAAAAAAAAATTGAAACAGCAATTTGGTAGCAGCACAAAGCTTAAACACAGAAAAAACAAAAAAAAAAGGAATCGCAACAACATCACAATACCTTGATCTGGGCACTGGTGTGTATGTAAACCTAATAATAAAGATTTTACTTAAAACTACTGCCCCAATGTCATCACTTCTGCAGCCCACTCTATTCATAAAGGGCTGTATATAATATTATAAGAATATTTGTTCACAGTAATTGCTATAAATCTTGCCTTAAACGTTGCTAAATGTCTGAAATTGAAGCTTTAAATAATGTTTAAGTGTCTGAAAATCCAAATGCAACCAGTTAACGGTGTAAACAAACACTTCCCATTGCAAAATATGGTGTAAGTGCTTTGCTCAATGGCATCTCAGTGGAAAATGTTGAGGCACAGGGACTCAAATCACCACCCAGATTTTGTTTTCATGTTAAAAGGAACAATGAAAGGGAGAAAATGTTCAAACTGACAAAAAACAGTGAGATTTAGCCACTTTATTACCTCTCCGGTAGCTTATCAGTCATTCATTAAGAGCTAGTGACTCATTAGATCAGACAGATTAAGTCCATATACTCTTTAGTTCACTTGTGCCCTGTCAACCATGCCAAAATTTTCAAACCCATTACACCCTCAGCCATGAACTCCTTTAATCCACCAGCCAAGCCAAAACATTTTCTTCCTCTTCTCGTTATTAGAGTATTATTACAGGCTATATTAGGCAGAGGGAATAGTACATTGCAGGGCTTATTAAGAGGGTTTGGCTGAGCATTACAGCTTCAGCATCCTTAGAGAGCAGCTGCAGCCAAAGAAGAAATCCTCATGAAATCCTGAAGGATATAACACGGATTTATGGTCTATACTCCTCAGTGCAAAGATTTATTTTTAGACCCTGGCATTTGTGATTTAGCATTTTGGATAAAAACGAGTTAATTTAGTTTAAGACAAGATATTCCCGGTGCGCACGGAATAACAGCACCCTCATTATATGACCTTTTCTTCGTGTGAGGGCTTGAATTTAGCATATTCTCACTTATCTTTCACGTTCTTTCGATTTTAGATCCAGCATAATTCGCTTTCATTTTTCAGCCCTGTCCCATTGTTTCTCTCGCCCAGCTTGCTTTAGCATCATTTTTTAAGGCAAGCAATGCATTTATGTTCCCTCCCTTTAAAAGCGGAGTTGGTGGTGGTGAACGGGACACCCCGGGCTGACCCCGGCCTAACAAAGCCAACTACTAGTCACTGTCTGGGAACCTTTTATCTCATTCTTTTATTGGAGGCCTTTCTGACCGGCTATGTTTTGTTGTCCATCCCTTTGACTGGCCACAAGGCCAAATATGGCCCCGCCGTCCCTCAATATGGGCGAGATTAATTTTGCAGCTCCGGCCATCTGTGTGGGGGTAAAAGTAATTCAGCTAAAAGTCATAAATCTACAGTCCGTGCGTTTTCAATAGGTGCTGTGTGTGGGAGGGGGTGGGGAGTGGGCAGATGAAGAGACAAGATTAGATAGATAGATAGATAGATAGATAGATAGATAAAAAACTAACATTTTTAGAACTAAAATTATTATAAAGGCCTACTAAAATCTAATTAATGTTGTAGTGATAATTAGACTCCACATGCCAAAGGACTACATGATTCTTAACGTTATTTTTCAAAGTCCACAAACATCTTTTCTTAACCATTATTCCCCGCCAGCAAAACTTCATTAGTCCTATAATGAACGTTTTTTTCCCCTTCAAATTATCCCATTACGTCTGACATAAACAACACGAAGTGCAGTCTCTCATTGGCTGGCCGCAGGGTCACGTGGCCCGCGCGGCAGTCCGTCTATTTGACAGCCGCAGGATGGCTTGATGCCAGAGGGGGAAAAAGAGACAGAGAGAGGGGAGAGAAAGAAAAATTAGTATTCTCCTACCAGCCTCGCTATAAATCAATCATGGAGTCCTACGTGGTGAGCTGTAAATATGCTGAGCCGCAGTTCCCGCCTTGTGAAGAAGATTACAGTAATTTTAGTAACCAAGGGGGGTATTACAACAACCCCCAGGACAGTGGTAGTTATGGAGGGGGCTATCAGCCCATGCAGCCCCCTCCGCCTCCATACACACCACAACAAACCGGCTATCAACACTCTTTACAGGGGCACCAACGGGAGGATGGAGAGGACCAGTCGCAGCACCAAGGTGCGCCCTTCCCCGGCTTCAGAGAGACAGACGCACCCGGTAGTAAGGAGAGGTTCTCCGTGGGTGACCTGCAGTGCCAGGCCTGGATGACCTGCACAAAGCCCGCTCAGGTGCAGAGGAAAACGGCATGCCAGGGAAAAGACAAGCCGCCTATTGTTGTCTACCCGTGGATGAAGAAAGTGCACGTCGCTCATGGTGAGACAGCCTGCAGATTTTTATCTTTCTATCTCTACACTTTCTATCACACTCTCTTGATTTCATGTCTCCATCAGTTCAGTTCGTCCGATTCCCATGTTTGTTGTTTTTCTGTCTGCCAGGCGCACTCTTGCTCTTTTCTTTCTTTCTAGTGTTTTGTCCATTTGTGAGCACCGTTTTTTGTTGTCGAGTTATTTATGATCCAGGGAGAATTACAACCCCTATAAAGTTTTATGGCCCTGCCACAGCGTGTGTGTGTGTGTGTGTGTGTGCGTGCGTGCGAGCGAAATTGTGTGTCTCTGGTGTGCAACGCTGCGGCTGAACAAAGAGCTGCAAGTTAGAAGTAAAAATCGTTTCTTGGACCTCTTCCCAGTCAACCACAAATGAAGATTAACACTAAAAAATGGCCACATGATAATAACTGCAATGATGTTTGAATAAGATGTTAAAATGCTACACTTCCAGGCTAATTCAATTTTATTCATGGCTTAATTTAGCGTGATGTTATTGTCACATACCCTTATCTCAATAATACTAATATAAGTTGAAAATAAAATGGTAAAATTAAATTAAAAAAAAGATCTCGCTTTAATTCTCTCTCACTTTCTTTCTCATTTTTATTTATTTATTTTGCAGTTAATCCAAACCACGTGGGACCGGAGCCAAAGCGGCTACGGACGGCCTACACGCGCCAGCAGGTTCTGGAGCTCGAGAAGGAGTTCCACTTCAGCCGGTACCTCACGCGCCGCCGCCGTGTCGAGGTGGCCCACGCGCTCTGCCTGTCCGAGCGGCAGGTGAAGGTGTGGTTCCAGAACCGGCGCATGCGCTGGAAGAAAGACAACAAGCTACCGAACACCAAAGGAAGGAGCAAAAACAAGAAAGCAACGGACAACAACAACAACAACAGCAGCAGCAGCGACAGTAACGTGAAGGCAGTGATAACTGTCTGAAAACAGAACTGCAGGAGCAGAGTTTGGCTGTCGGCAGCCATGTTAGCACCTTCACTCTCCAAAACTCATGTTGCTTAATGGATCCAGGTGACTGCAGTCCTGAAACAATTCCAGACTGCTTTAAAATGATAGGCTGTCCATCTACAGGCCTATATAAGGCTTTAGAAATTCGTTAATGTATTTTGCCTTATATTTTAACGTTTACTTTGAAGTCTTTTTAAATGTTTTTGTTGTGTACAGGTTGCATCCAATTCCAGTCTGATGTTTAATTCATTAATGAATGTCTTTGAGTCTTACATTTAGCTAAACATCAAGGTTATAGATGGTCTGACATCTCTCTGGTGAAATAAGGGAGATGTTTCATATTCATCCGATATTAAAGGCGCAGTAGAATGGTGCCTGTTGGTTGCAGTGTTGCCAAACTTTCCCGGTGGACGAGGAGAGATTGTGTCTTTTGGAGAAAACAGGGTTTTATTTCTACAGGGTAAACACAATACAGGGTTTTATAATAGCTACCTAAAAGATGAAATAGCCTAAGTTATGAATATGCACATTACCAAAATGTTGTTTCCACAAACTGGCGCTTAAAATGGGCAAAACAATAAACAGAAGAACGCCAAATTAATCGGCGGCTGACTTGCAGAATGGTTGGACAAATAATGTTTTAGCTTTTACTTTGTACATAGAGGAGCATCCAAAAAAATGCATATTTAGTAGGATAAGTAGCCATATCGTGCAGATTTTTTTTTTTAAATCTCCAAAAGGTGAATAAACTTTTCAATAATTTAGGAGGAAAGTCACATTTGTACGCAGAGGGGCATAAATAAAGAATTAAAAACAGCCAAATTGGAGGTACAGGTTTTGAATGCACGACGCTGACTGTAAAATCCAACTTATTTTCTCAGGGTTACAGGGTTTTAACGAACAGAACTTTCTGAAACGTTTGTTGTTTGATTCAGCACCATGCATTTTCAAAGAATATGTTCTCTCTTTGATTCCAGTTTAATATGCTCTTGATTTCTATTATAGCCTATACGCCAGTACTTATTTTTATTTGTATTATTTAGAAGGATATTTTATTCTTTGTAGCAAACATCATCTCTGTTCTTTTTTGTATGTGTTCATATTTGAAAACAAAAGGAGAAAACCTCTTCGTGTAAGAATTTTATATGTGGAAATGTTTTGATAAAATACTTAGCTGATAAAAATTAAAAATGTTTCAAACTGCAAAACTGCGAATATTATTCTCATCTCTCTCACACACACGCACACACACACCATCTGTGTATGTTGGGGCCGTATTTAAGCGGAGGATAGATGACTCGGGTGACGGGATGGTGCGAGAGGATTAAAGGAAGTGACGTGAAATTACTCCATGGTTTATGAATGAAAGACGAATTCATAATCTACATCTTTGGCTCAAACAAAGAATCAAATCGCTCTCCATAAAAAAAATAAATCTCCCTTTGCTGTCAATACCTTATGTGGGAAAAGGAGATATAGTACCCTAAAAGACCCGGTGGTGGCGGCCGAATTTTTGCTGTTTCGTTAAAACGCGAGGTATCCTATAGGCTGTTTTAAGTCGCTGGAATGTAAAATGTTAAAATATGACAGTGACTGAGCAGACTTTAATATTGCCTGAGATGTTTGTAAGTTTGTACATGGCAGACATAAATTGTAGCCTGCATTACACATCAGTATTTCTAAAATAATATTCTTAGCCAGTCGGAGGATCTTATGCGCTTTTTACGCATTGTTTACGCACAGCGCAGGGACGACATGAGCTACTTTAGGTGAAAAAAATCCTCTCTCTCTCTCTGTCTTTGTGTACGTGTGTGGTGGGATGTAAGGGAAATGAGAGGCATAAATTGGTGGCTTCCGGTCGAGACGCGGTTAAGTGTGCAGGAAAGGGGCTGACATAGAGCAACATGGAATATCTATCACTGGCTGAAGATCCGCAGAGCTGGCCAGTCAGGCCAACAAAAGTCCAAATGGATGTGAAAAGCTTCCAACGGTCTGAAAGTCTGCAATTCGAGAGAAGCCAGAGAGAACTGAGGGATACTTTACTTCTTTTGCTCGGCTATGGGAAATTCAGTAAACCACTAAACAAGTATAGACCTGGTATTTCGGAAACCCATGGTGTGCATATACCAGCCAATCTTTAAAAGGTTACAGAAACAGTAAAAAATAAACCATATCTGCATGTGCTAATTTACAATATGGATATTTTATTTAAATTGAAATCGTCAAACGAATAGTACAAATAAACTTGACAACAGTGCATGTATGAAGATTCCCATTGTGCCAAATAGGCTATAGTTCTTCTGAATATAATTTAAACTAAACAGCATTTATTGTCCCATTAAACACATCTGTAATCATATTTTATAATGGCCGAGATATGTGTTTGCGCCAGGTGGACGTTATGCGTGTAGGCTGCTGTGTATATATATATATATATATATATATATATATACCAACCTGCCCTTCTGCAGTCTGACTGTGGTGAAGCAGGAACGCCCCCGACTGGTTGCACCAAGTACTGCAGCCTGAGAGAGAAATAAAAGAAGAGCATGTAAGATTTTCCCACGTTTCATGCTTGGGTGAGATAACCTTGAAATGTTCTCTGTTAGGGAAAACAACATACATCTGTGATTAGTTACACACTCCCTTGGATTAGATAAAATCTGAGATGTAATCAGATTTGACTAACATTGATTAAGTTATTGTCAGGAAGTGATAATAAAAAGAACACCTGTACAAAAGTATGCAAACAAACTAGCAATACACGCTACCGTTTGCAAAGCTTGCCATGTTCAGTTGTTGAGACTGTGTCATAGCTGATTCACAAGCATGGCCATTTTAAGGCCATTATGGGGAGTTTCTGTTATTTTGTCCACCTGTATACATTGTCACCACACCACAGACTGTAGAGGAAGCGGCACTACACCTACAGATAGGCCTGTTTATTACGACAGAGACTTTATTCCACACACAGTAACTGCACCAGGCAGTTGTCTCCAGCTCAGGCGTAAAGCGGAACTAAAGTCGGAGTTACATTTACTCCTCGGGACGTTAATCGCGGTCGGACCAATCGGTGACTGTAGAACAGGCACTTGCCCTTAAACTTGTCTGCAGTGGAATTGACTTCATCTCTCATTATAATTATAATTTAGCAATAAGGATATTACGATATCACAATGTCTCTTGCGGCAGAGGCTTTCGTGTCGCAGATGGCAGGTAATGTGTTGACTTTACCCTGTGCTTCTATTATTGTCTATTATGCTAACTTTAGCCAGCTAACGTTTACAGTCGTGTAGCCTTTTCCCAACGTTAGTTAATTCCATATAAGTGACCGTCGCCGTTTAACGTAGCAGGACTGTTAAACTATAACTGTAACGATGGCTGTCCTTGTCCACCTTTTTCTGTTTCGTTAGCAAAGACAAGCTTAGCTAGGCTAGCTCTCATACAGGACTGTCACACTGGCTACATGTCCTAGATGGCTAACCAAGTGCAGCACTCATTTTTGGCGTATAATGCTAATAAAGTTAATTATCGGATTAGTGTTAAATATACAAACCTTAGGGAGGACAGAGAATTCAAGCAGGAACAGTTCAGGCGAATTCACGTAGATGACAGCCGTGTGTCGAGTTACAAAAACACGACTTACTGCAATGAAATGCGGCTAAATTATATTAAATTAAACCAACCAACGAAAGATCCAAGATAGCGAATTACTTCTTCCTCGTTCAACCTGGAGTTCTGCTCGGCACTGGGCTGCTCAGAGCTGCCACTGGTGGTTGGAAGCTATATTGCAACAATAGCGTAGAACCATACTCTGTTATATAACTTATTTATACTTGTTAATATAACTTCCAGCCATCAGCGGCAGGATGTGAGCCCCCTGAACTGTTGCTGAGAAGTTAACCTGCCTTGTGAAGGGTTTGCATTTTCAACATTCGGCCGATCAGCACGTTTATTAACGTTTTCTTTCTCTCTCTCTCTCTGTTTTTGACATTGACAGCTGCTGAGCCTTGGCCTGAAACTGCAACCTTGTACCAGCCGCTGAAGGGTAAGTCAGTGTTTGTCTGAAATGGCGAAACAATATGAATTGTCACTACAGAGGCATGGCTATTAGTGTAGTTGTTTTCATGACGTTGGTGTTGCTTTTACAGAGGATCAGATTCTGCTGTCAGACTGCGCCTCATCTCTTGCTGTTCAGGTGAAGTTCTGTCTGTGTGTCTTCTCAGCAAATATATCAGCTTTTGTGTGGACGTTAGTTTCTGCATGCTTTGTGAATTTGTATGTTATGGATTATCAACATTATCATTGCTGATTTTTTTTTGTCGATTGATTTACTTGTCACTTAATTGTTTCAGCATTAATTGCGATTAACGTCCTGTTTCTCTCCGTACAGGCCTACCTCAGGATGTGTGGTCTACCAGTGCAGGTGGCTTGCAGAGCTAATGCCGAATACATGTCACCTTCTGGTTAGTACACGTGCAGTATCGTGTATCCACATATCACTAGAAGTTGAAACAGGTGTTGTCATTGTTTTTAGGTTTATTTGGTACTTATTGATTGTGCTTTGTAACCTGAATGACACACAGACTTAGATATCATTATCTCTATATTGTAGCTGGTTTAAAAACTGTATTTTATTGAAAGTTCAGTGTTAGAACTTCTATGTACTTCTCAGTCTTTGTGGCCTGCTCTGTCCCACTACTTTGTATCCAGATGTAGGTGAAACAGAAAGCTTTTGACTGAATAGGACTCTTGGCCTTTTTGTGGTTATAGGTGCTGGAGTTGCTTCTTCAAAAATGGCTGTAATGATTTTTAACGGTCTGCCTCTCTGTGTGTTTTTGTGTCTCTCTGTAGGTAAGATTCCCTTTATCCACGTAGGGAACCAGGTGGTGTCAGAACTGGGGCCGATAGTGCAGTTCACCAAAGCTAAGGTGTGTAACACAGATATCGAAGTTGTTGTTGATTCTTTTTCTATCACAGGTTGTTTAACGCTCATCGACCCCTTAAGACATTTCATCACCTGAACTTGTCGTTGATGTAATTTTGTGGGAATATTACACATGTTAGGACATCACTTGTAGTTTCTTTTTCTGTTTATTAGTTGGAAAAATAGGATTAATATGAGATGAAGAAAAATAATTTTCTCTCTGCATGTGTTTTTGGGATTTCAGGGTCATTCTCTGAGCGATAGCTTAGATGATGTTCAGAGAGCTGAAATGAAAGCGTACATGGAGCTGGTCAACAACATGCTGCTTACTGCTGAGGTGCGCACACACACACACACACACACACACACCTGAAACAATGCACAGTTACACACAATTGTGGATAATATCTTCTCATCAAGTCTCCTTTCCTCTTTACAGTTGTACATCCAGTGGTGTGATGACGCTACAGCTGCTGAGGTGTGTACACTTGTCTTTAGTTTATAAGATTTGACAGGGATTATTCCTTGCCTCCTAATCATATGTATGTGTTTTGTGTAGATCTCACGTCCACGATACAGCAGCCCTTACTCGTGGCCTCTCAGTAACATCCTCGCCTATCAGAAGCAGTGGGAGGTTCGCAAGAAGATGAACGCCATCGGCTGGGGAGGGAAAACCCTGGAGCAGGTTAGCAACCACCTGGCAATGAATGTCCGACAAGCTTTACAATTGTTTTCATGCTATTCCAGATACTATTTAGGTGTTTGTAGTCTCACAAAATATTGACAGAAAGTTTTCTCATGTGTTTCAGGTTTATGAGGATGTGAGTCAGTGCTGCCAGGCTCTCTCCCAGAGGCTGGGAACACAGCCATACTTCTTTAATAAACAGTATGTATCTGTCTGTCTGTGTGTGTGTCTGTTTGACTGATGCCTGTCTGACGTGACTAGTTTTTTTTCTGTCTGTCATAGCAGCTGAATAACAAAACAGCAATAGACTTAGGCATAGTGAGGGGGTATACTCAGGGGGTACAATATGCTGAGCCCCTGCAGATTCTGCTCTGTAGCTGACCTTATAGGGATCCGAGCCAAAAAGGAAATAAATGTTTGGAAGCATCTGACAGCAGCTTTCCTTCAGCACCGCCTTGTGGTGTGATACTGTAATGACCTCCTGATCGTCTGAAAGGGGAACTTTTTTTCTGTATGTCCTTAGAACATTGAGAATGTATTAATGCCTTTTTAAATAAATGTTAAAAACTGCAGCCAATTATTGCAGTGCACTGTATGTTAATGTCACGGCTTCTTTTAACCTCTCAGTTCAGATTTCTCATTTGTAGTTGAGTGAAAGAAGCGGATGAAATTATTGGTAGAAGCAAGGGAGTTTCCCATTATAAGTAGAGATGCTATAGTGCATCATTGGTACAGGTTTCAACTGAATGTGATACATTTTGAATATAATTACAATGGCCAATATGTTAAAAACAAGTTGTGCATTATAATAACTTTGAAACATTATTGCTGGCCTAATCTTTACTTGCCACTCAGGTAAAAAAAAAATGAGACTTGGCTTCCCACTAACTAATTAAAGTAAAAATCTTCAATAGTTAATTCCAGCAGTAACAAACAAACTAAGTGTGTGTGTGTCTGTGTGTGTTGTAGGCCTACAGAACTGGATGCGCTGGTGTTTGGTCACCTCTTCACTATACTGACGACCCGGCTGACCAGCACTGAGCTGGCAGAGAGGATCAAGAGCTACAGCAACCTGCTGTCCTTCTGCAGACGCATCGAACAGAGCTACTTTGAAGACAAGAGCCCTTGAAGGACTCAAAATAACCTCTCTGTATTATCTCACCTTGTACATTCTGTCCTTCCTTTTCTCATTCCCTCACTGTAGCACTGAGAAGCTAAAAACGGCTTATATTCACACACACGTCTCTTTGTGATTCTTCATTTCCTTCTCCCTTTTGCTTCGTACTTGTACTTTGTTGCATGCTGCTGATAGGAGTCCAGAGAAGTTCTTTTAAGGATTGAGATGCATCCACTGCGAACAAATAAATATACCAGGCAGGGAGTTCTTTATAAAGATCATTCTTAAGGGTATCTGAAAAGATTTTTCCACCACATGCGCCTCAGTCTGATCTGCAAAACAGTTTTTAGCTGAACTACTTCAGGAAGCCACCAAATTAGGTTTCAACAAACCATGGAGCCTTCAAGATAATAACAAGAATATTGATGATAGTAATTCAACTCTTCATGGATTCCAGGAGGAAATCCGAAGTCAGGGTCGGCTGCAGATGATCTGACAGGGATTCAGTGTCAGGCTCAGGGACACTTCAGCGGGGTGGCTGCTTCCCAACACTTATTTTCCCATTGACTGTTAGACAGGAATGCTGTCTACTTTGACATGCATGCAATGCATAGTGCATTGAGGAATACCCAGAGACTCTCAGAGAGGTTGGGTATGGATTTCACACCTGTGTGACGTGGCTGCCTTTCAGAAGGCAGGACTCCACTTAAACTGGGTTTGAGGTCAAATGGCTTGCTGATTTTCTTTTTCCTTCCAGGAACTTTAGAAGCTGGTAAGAAATGTGAGGCAGTGTTAGCATACTTGCTTTTCTTCTGTACAAAAAACACATGAACATCATAATAATAATAATAATAATGAAGAGGATATAACTTATTCCTTAGATTTTCCACCGTTATTTCTTTGTGTGAATTGAAAGTGCCTACAAAATAAAAGTCATTAAATTCAACGTACTGAGTTTTTTTCTTCTTTGATTTGAGCATGGAAGTTAATTCAACACAAATTTATGATAATTACAAAATTACACCAATTGTAAAGGGACAGATTTTATCCTGTGTTGACAATTTTTGTGAAATAACCTTTTTTTGACAAATGATAATATTAATGCTGGAAGCATACTGTCATCAAATAATAACATCACCCTAATACTCACTTAAAAGGGAGGCACACATTCAGAATATTTTCATATTTTAGGTTTGGAAAATGCTTTATTCTAACCGTTATGTTTTCAAGGTTAGGAATATGCTTAAATTCAAAAATTGAAAAATGCTTGATTTTCAACATAATCTGCTGTTTCTTCTACACAATCACTCATGTAAACCAAAAATCTTTTAATATTTAAAATAAAACGATCCCGTCATCATATTTGTTTGTGGTCTCCTGGCATTTATAGTAACAATTAAAGGCTTCGAAAGTCTGGAAATGTTTGGTTTAGGTATCTTGAAAGTGCTTGAATTTTACTCTCTCACTGGTAAAGCTGTACAAACAGGCAAAATCAGTTTAAATTAAAGAAAAAGTAGCACAGCTTCAGTCTATGAGAAGATCCCTTGACATCTATTTTTGTGCCTGATATGTAGCTGGGTTCACACACTCGGCTTCCTGCTTCCAGGTCTCAGACAAGCTCAGATGTAATGTCTGATCACCTCTGATTGCCCTCCAATTGAGCAGTTTGTGTGTATGTGTGTCTGTGTGAGACAGACGGAGCGGGTGTCTGTCTTCCAGGTTTCCTGTGAGGTCAGAGTGTGACCTTTGAACTTCCAGGAGCTGTGACATCATGAGTGATGATGACCTGCAAAGGCCGAACTCTGCACAGCGAGAGGTCATCAGCCAGACACAGCAGGCGGGACAGACAGAGAGAAATAAACAGAAAGACGGAAAGGTACATCTCACTGAAGAAGTTTAGCTAAGTCCACAGCCATTTGTGGATTTTCAGAACATGAACATGACCTGGAGCCTCAGGCCACCAAGAGCCACATGAGCCCATAATCTATATTCATTTATGGATTAAAGATAAAATGCACCCTAAAACACTTTCATTACAGGTACAGGAAAATAACGTAAGGTATTTACAACATGAGAGTGTTGTATGATGCAGAGATAGAGAGTGTCTGACTGGCAGCAGCTTAGCAGCCTTATGTTGCAGCCAGGTTCCCTGATTACTTTCATCTCAGCTCTCCTGCTGGGAGAGACCGCAGGAAGCAGGGAAGCCAGAGGGCTGTGACAACTCGTGCGGTGGTTCTCTGACCTTTCTGTTATCGTTATCATGTAACCATCAGTGTAACACTGTCCCTGCTTTCAGTAGAGACAGCTGCAATGCCCCTCATGTTCTCTCCAAACTCTTGTCCTAATGGACCTCCTACTTTTTATCAAGGCTAGATTACCAACCAGGCAGGGCAGGAAACTGTCCTGTCCTGGGGCCTCAGAGCATCAGGGGATTGAAGGTTCCAGGTTTAACATTAGTTTCAGGTATTTTTACTAATTGCAGATGTGTTTCTTAATACTGTATCCTCGACTAAGGGACAATAAAAACCAGCATTATTACCTAATCTTGTCTTGTAGAGGGGTCCTGAGTTACAGTCTAGTTTTAAGGTCTTTCATATTTCAGTATTTAATGTGTTTATATGTTGCATTTTACAAAAACACCTTTGAGCTTAATCAAGTTAACACAAATTAATTACTAATACATACACAAAGTGGTGAAAGCATGAGAAACATGATGAGAAACTCATATTACATTTATGACCTTTATTTTTGAAACACTGCACTGAGCAAAGATCAACAGATTGTACTGACAGTTTATTTCCAGAAGGGGGCAGCATGAGGATAGAAAAGGATCCTGCCGCTGCAGAGATTTGAAAGTATATATTTAAGAAACTGAAAAAAATAGTTTGTTTTTAATTGCTTTGCAGTTTTGGGCAAAATTCATCTGAGCCCAGAGGAGCGGTGTCTGCTGTTTTTTAATATACTAAGTTCTTGTTGGTTTCATTTTTTGTTTTATATGTGACTTATTTTATGAGAGTAGCCTATGCAATGGGTGGATTGGCTTCTGGTCTGTTTTCATTACACCAATGATCAGCATGTTGCACAGCTGGCTGCACTGGTTATCATTCTGTTTCTTGATGCATGCTGGGCCATGATGCAAGAAAAGTGCAAAAAAAGACAAACATTGAGGAATTTGAAGGGGTGGAGCTGTAGAGTCTGCATGCACTCAGAATAATTATTTCAGTTCTTCTGCTGTGCTTTTATGTGGAGACATGTAACACATACTGGCAAGAACAGGGTTTCAATTACTCATGTTGCTGAATAACAAACCAATATGCTTTCTCTCCATTTGACAGTTCAGCCATTACCATTATAGAGAAAATGATAAATGAATTAAAATCAGTTAATCATAATCACAAGTGCCGTTGGAACAAAGCGCAAGTAACAACATAATAATGCTTTCATAAAAGGAAATTGAATGTGTGATAAGACTAAATACTATTTCCAGGTATGAATTCTGACAGAGATTTAGACTTGGGTTCAGGTAGGGGTTTAGAGAATGCAGGCAGAGTCATTGAAAGATCCTACATGTGTGATAAATGTGTGTGTGTGTGTGTTTGTGTGTGAGAGAAAGAGAGAGTGGGGGATGTTGAAATGCATAAAAAGAAGTTTGTGTGTGTACAAGTGATGTAAAGTGTCAGATTAGACAATGCGGCTGGAGGCTGATAATTACACAGCTTGACTGTCAGAGTGAGTCATGCTACATAATCTGGACTTTCTGAGAGAGAGAAGATTGTTTTTACTGTATATGGTGAGAGTGGCTGAGATGGTTTATGTATGTTTATGCATATTGTGTGTATTTTTTAATTTGATAAAACCAATGCAATAACTCATCTCTGGTGCTGTGAACCAGTAATTCACATAAACAGGATCAGCGTGACGTCTCAGGTGTCGAAGCACAGGGACATTTTAAGTGATTTGGAGGTTCAGGCAGGCAGAGACTGAGCTGAGGGCCTGTGTGTGTGTGTGTGTGTGTGTGTGTGTGTGTGTGTACGTAAGCTGGGAGAATGCATTTTTACATGTCAAAATCATTTTAACCTAGACAAAATAATTTCATCAATTTTTAGAGCGGTTGACTTCGCAAAATACGACATGACACAATCCCCCCACATTAGCTGTGATTTAGCACCACCCTGCCAAGGCTCGGCACGGTGACAGCGCTGCAGGAAACCCTGCCCTTCTCCACCTCGCATTACACACTCCTGGCAAGAAAACAAAAACTATCGGCTCTTTTCGGGGAACAAAGCCAAATGAGTCTTCTCACTGAAGGTTTTTGAATGCGTGGTAAAAAGGCCCTTCACTCAGTTAGAAGAAGACGAAGGGGCAAGAAAGTGAAGTTTCAAAATTACACACGTTTATAATTTCGTGTAACTAAAGCCAATCACAATAGCAAACTTAATGTCTTCACTAGATGTCTTAACTATGTTTATGTTTTCCCGACAAGCAGTCTTTTGTGGTTGTGCAAATAATTACTGGCTTGTTTAATTAGTAACGCCAGAATTAGCGTGATGTAATTAAAAATTAAACTTGTGTTAAACTTAACACAACTTAAGAGGATTTTGCAATAATCTATATCTTACTTACAGACATACAAAGCTAAAGGGGCACAAAAGGGGAGTTTTTTTTGTCATGAGGAGCACTACTCAGCCTGTGGAAACAGTTGAAGCAAAATGTCTTCTGTGGCCCTGGAGGGAGCTTTCTAAAGTCTGACAAAATAACCCTGATGTGATCAGTAAAATGAAAGATGCTGTCGAGCTGCATTATGGGAAATCTTGACCCATTCTAGGCACTAAAGGCCAGTTCACCTCCATCTCTTAAAACCTGTCTCTTGCAAGTCCCCCAACTTCATGGAAGTGCAACACTAAATCCCTGGAGTACCATAATAATGTAAACCAATGGTAGATGGATATTTACTCTGGGTGGCTCAAACTGACGCTTAGATGTGTATGTTGATAGTAGCTAGCAACAAGCGGGGGAAAATGTTGCTTCAGCCTGAACGCACCTTTGGGTTGGATCAACAAAATACGTGCTATTGATAACAAGTTCATGTCTCATCTCCTCCAAACAGTTAGTGCTGGTTTCTTTTAACCATGACAGCCAACAGCGTTAACCATACAGGTAAATGAAAACGCTGCCTACGCTGTCTCTCGCCAAGCAGACGGATTTGTGCCTTAAGCACAACAACAACAAAGCAGCAAACTTGGTGCAGTGTACAGGAGCATGAACAGCGGGGTGAAGAAGCATTTCTTGGTTATGTGTAGCTTGCAGCAGAAGTTTGCAAACAATCCTCATCATCATCAGAGTGAGAGGTGGAGCAGCCGAACTACGCCCTATGGAAGGCCCACCTATAATAAGGCATGCATGTGTGTGTCTGTTTCTTTGCCGGTGTGGTCTGCTTGTGTGTATAAGTAGCCATTAATACCTGTAAGCATGTGTTTCCTCCAACATCTTCACATGTTTGCCTCCATCATGTGTGAAGGTGATCATGTATACCTGTGTGTGTGTGTGTGTGTGTGTGTAATCACTCTAAGTGTGCTATGAAGTGTTTTTTTTTCTTTTTGAGGTGATGTAGATTTGAGTGGAATAAAGAGATTAGCTGTCTGTTGATAATCCTCTTCTCACAGTCCATCCCCTCATGCTTACACACACACACACACACACACACACACACACACACTCAGACATTTTAGTACTTCCCTCCTTCATGATTGTCATGTCTTTTCTAATCAACCGTGTTGTTTCCTGTAGTCGTGTTCAGCCTCATCCTTCACAGTTTACGCTGATTAACTTGCTTTGCTGTGGCAAACTTAAAGTCAGAATTTACATGTAAAAAAAAAACACAACAGGTCTGATTTGTCTCCGGAAAGGTTGCTGTTTACTCTAAAAGGTTTCAGACTCTTGTATTCTCCTACTTTGTTTATAGTAATTTACAGTTTTACATAAAGATCACCTGGTGGTTTATTCTCACCCTGGTGTAGTAGGCGACATCCATTTAGAATAAATACTAAATGTTCTCTGCTCCTCCACAAATGGCTGTCAAGGAGTGCTTCAATATAATGCACCGCATTGCTTTTAAGGTGCATTCAGCTAGATACAAATGCAGCAACTAGTCCCGTCAGGTGTAGGAAGTGTGTAGGAAGAGAGAGTAAGGTACATGTCATTTTTTCTCTCAAAATAATAAGATTGGAAGCCAATCCAAGCTGCACGTCCCTGCTCTCACTTACCAGAATATAAATCTACAAATTGGGGGCAAAAAAAAGAAAGAAAAACAAGACAAACATGTTGGATTTTTGGATTTGAGCCCAGAGTCTGTGTTGGAAATCTTCCACCACAGTTGACGGGCTTCATTTCAAAACACTTTAAATCCATTTTGTAAGTAAGCTGTTTATCTGATGATTTTCTGGCAATGGTTAAAAAAAACTATACTGTTACTGTTTTGTAAGTCAGTCAGTAACTCCAGTGATGACTTATGACGGGTTTTGTGGTCAAGACAGCAATTATTTTGCTTGTTTCAAAGAAGAATCTTGGTGTCGTGTAGAGACAGTATGGCCCATTTACATCTGTGTCTAGTTTACAGTGCAATCAGCGACTGAGCTGCAGGGCTGTGCATGTACTATGTTGCCAAATTCTTGACAAAATATAATATGTTTAGAACTTACTGTGTATACGGATGAGTGGTGAAGAGTGGATTAGGTATCTATATGAGCAGTTTCCATACTTTCTCCACTATGAACACTTGTCATTATTAGAATCCATTGTAACCACTGTCAACTAAAACTGATCCCAGACTCCATTTTCACTGAAGGAGCAAACTACAAACTTTGTTACAGCCACCTTTCAGCCCTGCAGAGTGTTTCATAGTCAAAAGACACATTTTTGGGTGGAGCATCATTTTAATGTAATGACAGTGTTTGAATTGTTCTAGTACTCAGTAAAGTATACTGCATACCATCACTTACTGATGACTATTAACCATGTTGTTATTTTATCAGATTCAGATCTTTCATTTTTTCTTTCTTACAAGCCCAGAGGAAGGCAGACAGCTGCTGCTCCTCTCCCTTTGTTTGAGATGTAATGCGTGACTTAATTACTTGCTGACAGGACCATGCGGTGAGAGGTGTCTTGCCAACTCATTTCAAAGCGGTTCTCATCAAAACAGTCCTCTGATTCAGTGACAAAATAGAAGTTAAACCAACCTGAACTCACTTTTCTCAGCTTTTGATCTTGTGCTTCAGCTTTAGGACGAGGACACTCATAGTGTGTTTTGATTTCTGGGTTTTTTAAGTGATTTCAATCGGTTTTAGACTAAATAACAGTCAAATTTGGTCAATTAAAGAAACCAAAAATGATCACACCTATGGAAAGAATAGGTGTTTGACTATAATTTGTAGTATCAAAAAAGACACTGTGACAGTGATGGACGTCGACACACCCCTCACTCCCACGAATCAAACCACGAACGGGCTGATAACAACACATAAGCTGTGTCTCAAGGCGCGACCTTCATAAACCGTGAAGGTCAAACGCAGCGTAAATGAGACCCGTCTGGTCTACGGAGGATTTCCTATTTGTGTTACTAGCGTCATAAGGTGCCGCTCCTGTTGCCTAGCAACCTTGACAGCTGCAGTTGAGGTTTGAGATTTTTAAGGCCCCTTGGTTTTTTAACGTTTGTATCGTTAGCTATTCGAGTGACTTGAAACCCAATACTTGCATTTAAAAGTGTAATCCTGCTCGGCGGCTGTTGATGTTACGTTTGGGGACGCCATATTCTCTTGTGCGCAATGAATCTTGGGATAGGTAGGGCCGTGAAGGATGCAGCCGTTGGATCCTTCAAATACGGGAACAGAAGGCCGCATTTGGAGGAGCCTTCGAAATGGGACAGCCTTGTCGCGCCGCTGTGACGCATTCGGTCTTTAAATGCAGTCTTGGAAGGACGTGGCCCCCCCGAACTGAGACACAGCTATAGACATTATACCATCAGAGCAATTTGAAAGATGATATAATAACATAATAACACAAGGGGCATTTTTTTAATATCAGGAGACAAGTGAGAAACTAACATAACCACATGCCTAATAGTCATTCATCACAGTCATAGCTTACTCATAAAGTGTATGTACGCTGTGCAGCCGCTGCTTTAGAGTAAAGACACCTTATAACTTTCATTTCAAGCAGTGCATGGATGTAACACTAAAGTTTGTGAGACAACATAATATTTTTAAAGATTATTTCCTGGTGGAGAACTCCTCGTGTGATGTCGGGTGATTAACAGCAAGCAACAGAGTAACTTGATGCATGTGTTGATATGAAAACACTCCGCAGGAACTTGTGTGTTTGCTATGGTGGTTTACTTAACTCTGAAACTTGATTTTAATATTAAACAGCAGCAGATGGTTTCATGTGAAGGGAGGAAAATAAGCCTCGATACCTCCTTTTATGCTTAGCGCGTGCAGACATCAACAGGAAGAATGTGATGGAGAGGAGCAACTACAAGATCAGCACAAATAATGAGAATAAAAAAAAACACAGGGTAGAATTTAACCTGGAGAAAAAAGTCCTGGGTGTTCTCCGAGTGACATTTTCACACTTTGGGATTTGTGTTTAAAGCGACCGACGGAAGAAGGAACGGTTTCAACCAAGAAACACACGACTTTCATGGGGAGAGCGAGTCATGCGAAGCCACATGTTTTAAATGTTAGTTAATGTTGTTTAACTGTAATCTGAGGTGTGTTTCATTTCCTGAGGCTGTCACTCTTTCTCCAATGACCTCACTCTAAGTGTGTGTGAGTGTGTGTGTGAAGGCCCTCAATGACCATGGGGCTTAAGTGGCCTCACAGACCCCAGCACCATGTAATCACACACACATATGTGCCTTGAAATTTAATGACCATGTGTGTGTGTGTGTGTGTGTGTGTCATACTACATGCATGTTTGTGCAGACTAAACACTGACCTACATTGCTATTTTACTGATTAGAGGTTGTTCATAATGAGACCTATTAACATCAGACCTTAAACACATGCAGACACACACACACACACACACACACACACACAAAAACCTCAGCAGGCCATGTATACTTCAGATCCAGTCTGCACAAGGCAGAACATACTCTTTGTCTGGTCAAAGGCTGTGGGCGACACTGCTGTTGCAGTTTTATTAGAAAGGTAAGTGAGTTTCTGTTCCACTTGTTTACCTGACACACACACACACACACACACATACACACACACACACACGAAACATCCTGCATTATGTTTGAGTTCTTAGAGAAGAATTTAGGGATAATCCAAACTGTACTCCGCTTCAAAAGAGCACACATTATTTCAAAATGTTGCTGTTTTCTGTGTTCTGCTGTGTTTATTTTTGGATATTGACAAATCAGATGGTTAATTTTACACATTGATAACATGATCAGACACTTTATGTGGTCTAATTTCTGGTTTCTGGCTTTTGGAGAAGTATACATACACACAAATATTAATGTTAATGTCCTACAGTGGCATTACCCTGCATTTTAGATTAAATGGATGCTGTGCCTTCTTTGTGTTTCAACGGTGTGTGTGTGTGTGTGTGTGTGTGTGTGTGTGTGTGTGTGTGTGTGTGTGTGTGTGTGAGAGAGTGATGTTTACTGGAAACATGAGAGCAGAAAGTGAAAGTGTGTGTGCTCGGGTGTGGAAGAATGTGTTTCTCATGTACTTGTCATGTCCATATACTGTACAGCACACTGACGACGTGTTTAAGTGGTCCTCTGTTTCACTTCTTATTTTTCTCTCTTTCATGTCATCCCTCCTTCTCCTCCTCACTGCTTCTATCTCAGTGTTCCACACTAAAATAGTTTTCTGTCCGTGATGTGCTTTGCATTACTGGGTGCATTTTGTCATTTATGTTGCCGTGCATTTCTCATCCCCACAGATAACTGGCCAAAAGTAAATGATGTAATGCTGTATTGAGATATTTCCAGTGCGGCTACACTGGAGTTTCATTGTTTTTTTATTTAGTCATCAAAAAGAACATTGACAAATGTCAAAAAAAATGACAAGTGTCAAGTTACTCAAAATGAAAGAGCAGAGCTGTTTTCTAGAGCTGACATTTTGCACTAGCGTGTTCAACTCATACAGAAAGAAATCCACCAAAGAAGAAGCAGAGACAGATGCCTTTCAGTGCAGTAGAGACATAGGCGACGCCAGGAGTAGGTGATGTTTGGTGAGGCTAAAATTCAGTGGTCAAACATCACAGCTTTTTTTTTTGGAGACTGGATATTTATTATGTGTGCTACATTCTGCATTTAAAGTACGGTTGCTGTCACCCACCACCTGAACAAATAATCTGTTTCAGCTAAGTAAATATGGTGACAATGCATCAGTGAAACAATCTGTTGAGTTTTTTCTTAAAATCCTAGGAGGTGGCATGTAAAGATCTAAAAGCATGAAAATCACCCAACATGGAGATACATGGTTTTCATTGGACAGTGACAAATCTCACATGGCCAGACATCCATCCAGTCATGCTCCAGAGGTCTGGATTAACTCATGTGTTCGTTAGAAAAAGGTCTGCACCCAGTGGGCCGGCCGTCATACCTATACCCATACATTATCAGGAGAACTTTTTTTGTAACCTGAACCGAAAACCAAACACAGGCGCTGCACACAAACCTTTCGGGATTTTGTCAACCCTAACTTGGGATGAATCTGGTTGGATGAAGTGTTGTATGGACCCGAAAGCAGGACATAGAGGCAGAACATATAAAGTAAAAACAGCACTTAATTCTGAAAAAGGGTCGGCAGAAGGTAAGCAGTCAGCGAAAGCCAAAAAGTCCCAAAACAGAGCAGGGAGGTTATTAAAGCCAAATATTAGCTGGGATCATTAGCAGGCAGACAGGCAAAACTATGGCTGGTGGGAAGGGTCAGAAGCACAATTAACAATGTGGCAGATGTGAGCTGGTGGTGGACCGGTATATATACTTGGTGGCTGACTGGGAAATGAGGGGCAGGTATGCAGGCAGGTGATGAACTGGGCACAACTAGTAACAGTGCAGTGACAGGAAATGTTAGGGCAGGCAGGTCCGACCTATATAATTCTAAACTTAACCTTAAAACCGAGTCTGAACCCCAAAATAAATGCTTTATCCTCTGGCGACCGAAGGTTTTGTCACCAGATGGGAGGTAAGGTCCCGGTCCCCACAATGCGACTGTGTGAACACATTTGTGTCCCCAGTATGATCACACACACATACTATATAAAAGTTGAGAGGATTTTCATTGACATAATGCATTTTGCACGTGTCTACCCTAACCTTTTTCTAAACCTAATTTTAATCATAAACTCAAAACTGAATCTCAAAACTGAAACATCCCTTTAAAGAGGTGAGGACCCAAATAAATGTCCTCATTTTCCAAAAATCTTCTCTCAAGGTAGAAAACTCAAATTAGTCTGCACAAAGAACACACACACAAACAGTAATTGACATTGGACGACTGGCTAGAAATGGCTTGTTAAAGCAAGTGACGCTTGTATCATCTTTGATACAGATTCGTTTGTCGACGGTTTGAAATGATCCTTGAAAGATCATTAAAACTGACACTGAAGCAGCAGTTACGGACTGAACTTCATTAGCCGACATTTTCTACATTGTGAATAATTTGGTTGACGTTTGATTTGGTTGATCAGAAAAAGGAACTTCTAACAATGGAAGTTAGTGCTTTGCTCTCCCTGACAATCTTTACTGTCAACAGTCTTTAACTATTCAACTATTACAATCGTTCCCACTAATGCTTTGTGGCTGATCTGAGAAACTTCTCTCTCACACATAAACACACACACAAAGTGGGCAGTGGTCTAGAAAAGCCCAAATGATGCTAACTATCCAGATCCTCTTAATGATGCTAATGTCATTATTTCTATGGAAGATTAATGAGAGCTATTTATAGCTCATTAATCCATATTGAGTAGGACTGCAGATTAATTCGCTAATCATGCATCAAATACGACTGCTGCCCCCGGCCAGTGACTAAAGTCTTATTCCCTCTGGGTGTGTGTGTATATGTGTAACCGCTTGTGCCCGTGTGCACCAGAAATGCCCACCTCCCGCTCTTGTTTCTCTACCTTCTCATCATGCCTGACTGATCGTCTGCTGTGTCTGATTAGCCTTTAGCCCAGAGCCACTAGCCCAGAGACACTGGGCCTCGGCGCTGAAATCCAATCCTTCCGCCTCCGTTGTGAGCCGCTTTGCCAGAAATAGCAACTAGGTGAAGTCGTCAGGCTTTTGTATGCTAAGTGAACGTTGCCTTTTGGCCTTGGTGCTTCTCCTCGCTCTGTTAGCTCTGTTTTTATTTGCCACTAACCTTTATTTATTTGACCGAGCAGCAAGCAGGCTCTTTTTCTGCATCTGCTTCACAGAATAGTTTTCCCACAAGACCATCAACTGCTGTTTTTCTAGCTTTGTCCGTTGAGCTGTTGGTGGTAAAGCAATGATTTTAATGTGACAGAATGAACACGGTTGCAAACTTTTTGTATCTGTATCTGCTAAAGATGGAACTTCTGTTGTCTCAACACAGAAAACCTTTTTTTCTGTAGAATAGAAAAATCAAGTACTGTACATTCTTTGTATGGAGGATTGAGTGGGGGGATTTTGCATAACATACAAAGCCTTTTCTATTTTTGTCTTTTTAAATGTGTTTTCTTATCCTCTCAGGTTTTTTTGTGTGTGCCTTTTTTATGCCTCTGACAGTAGAGAGGCAGACAGGAAACAGGCAGGAAGCAGGTAGAGAGAGGTATGACATGCAACAAAGGTTGTAACTGAACCATTGAACCATTAGGTGTACTTTATTTTAGTTAAAAAAAAATCAACATGCAGAGACTTGAGATTATGCTTGACTTATTTTTGTCAAACTTACTTTATTATTGATATTTATTATTATTGACTGGATGTTGAATTAAAGTGTCTGCAGGTCAGACACTTAAAGGCGCCTAAACAGAGAATCTACAACATCTGGATAAATGACGCACCAGCGCATTCAAGCGCTGTTTTGTCAGAAAAGCTAACCTGGAAGACAAATGGCTACGAATGAGGAGAAAATGTCTAAGCTTCTCACCAACATGTGAAAGCATCTTGTAGTTTAGATTTTAGTTTTAGTTTATTTTATTAGCACAAAGGAGGTGATAAAAGCAAAAACAAACAAACATAGCAGGGATTGTGCAGGAGAAGTAAGAAACCCCAAAGGACTTATAGTTAAAAAACTCACCTCTATGATTTACAATTTATCCTAATACTATGGATATTTGTTTCCGTAACATGACGAGATAAAAAAAAAAAGAACACCTCTTATTACAAATTATCTTCCATGACGCTAACGTTGTGGAAAAAAGCAAATATAAAAGAAAAGTCTGGGAGTGTAGTTGCTCTGGTGGATCACCAACCTCAAAGAAAAGTTATACCATACATATTGTATGCTATGCTTTGGTAGTAAAGTACATGTGCGTTCTAGTATTTGGGCTGAAAGAAAAACTGGTTTGCGAGAAATTTGTTTTTGTCTAACTTCCATCACTGTTTAACACACTTTTCTGAAAAGTATGTGCTTCTCTGGTGTGTTCAAATGCTGGTTACAGAGTGTGGGACTTCTAACCTTTACAACAATAAAGTATCTTTGACAAAAATAAAATTGAGCACAGCACTGCCTATTTTCAGAAATGTTAAAGTTGCATTGTAAAATATGCATATGGTGTGATACACACTGCAGGCTTAAAAAAACCCCCAGCCGGAATTGTCCTTTAACCCTAAAATCTCTTCACTCTTATAGTTTTATGAATTCCTTATCTATAGATGATGAAAATCAGAGAGCAGGTCTTATGGCTTGTGCAGCACTTTATTATAATCCCATTCCTTTGGATGGGGAGGGGTTTTTTTGTGGACATTACCACTGGCTTAACCCTATCACAATCAATTTTCTGTTGCTTTCTGGGAAATGCTGCTTACGCATGCAATAGTAGGAGGAGTGGAGGAAGATAGATGGGCTGAGGGGGAGTACGGACTTCAAATCCAGAGAGAGAGACAGAGAGGGGTTTCCAGTCCCTTTCCAGAGATTCTGACTGGTGTTCCTAATAACAAGCTTAAACCCACCCCCTCCTCTCCTCTCCCCTTTCGGTCGCTCTGAGGGCAGATCATCCCACTGCGCCTCAAACACACACTCTGCTCAGATTAACACACACACACACACACACACATACACACACACACACTCCAGATGCTGTTGTCGCCTGGCGTAAAGCCGATGTCAGACCCCCCACTGTCTCCTGTTTACGACTGGACGTCATCGTCTTCTACCTGCAGGCTTTTTCTGACCTTTTCATGGTGGTGGTGATTGGGGATGCTGACACTCTGCACAGGGCTTGAATAAATGTTGGGACATGGATAACAAAAAACAGCCTAACCCATTTTGGGAAGCATGAAAAGTACCAGAGAAACTTCAGGAAATGTATTAAGTCACCTGAGGGCCAAAAAGCGTGAAAACTGACTAAACATGAAACCAAAAGAGTAAAAGTCTACAGTCATGCTAGCAGCTCTGTGAGTCTGTACTTAGGCACAGTTGTGCTTTGGATTAAATGCTAAAACTTTGACCTGACGACATCTCTACATGAAAAGTTAAGGGATCAACAAGGTTATTAGAATTCATCCTGCAGGGGACGCAAATGTCTGAACTAAATTTCATGGCAATCTATCCAATAGTTGAGACATTTTACTCTAAACCACTAATGTGAACCTCATTCTGGTGCCAGAGGAAAAGTCTGAGAATCACCAAAGTCATTGAAATTCACTCTCTGGGTACCTTGAATAGCTGTACTAAATTTCATCGCAATAGCTGTTGAGATATTTTAGTCTGGACCAAAGTGTTGGCAAAGCAAATTAGCGGTGTATAAACATATTTTGTAGGACACAGAGTTACCTCATTTACTTGTAAATACTAAGTGACTAACAAGCTTGATAACCTAAAATTGTAATTTTCATTTTAAAAACATCCACTTAGATCAACAGTGATTTATAAAACGGCAAACAGAACAAGACAAAATAAAACATTAAGAGGTTACCCACGCACGGTATTTGATTCTCTGCCATCTCCATGTTTCTATTTGCTTTGGGAGAGTGGAACAGGAGTGGGGTGGGTGGTTCAGAGGTGACCCTTGACCTCCGCCAATCACTTGCTAAATGCCCTTTGGGACCCACTAAGCCCACCCAACGTCAAAACAAGACTGAAAAGGAAAGAGGTAAAGGTAAAAGAAACAAAGTAAGCGAAGACTGCTATCATAATAAAACCTGGACACGGATTTTCTTGCAGTTCCATTAGTTTTGCCTGTAATAGTCATTTTGCCCTAAATTCATATGAATATATATAAATGCAACAAGAATGTTATTTAAATATTTTAAAACCAATATATTAAACAACTGCACATTCTGCCTTTTTTGTATATACTTTCTGTACATACTGTGAATATTCATTTATCATTCCATATCCTGTATATTTGTATTCATATTTATGTTCTTTTACTGCTTATGCACTTCTGGTCAGATGCTATCTGCATTGTGTTGCCTTGTACTTGTGACATGTGCAATGACAATAAAGTGGAATCTAATCTAATCTAAAAATCATGACTCAAATTGAGATGTGCAAAAAATAATAATGTTCAAATTTAATGTATTAAATACATTGAAGGCATATGATGCCTTTGTAAAAACCTCTTTATCTTTGCATCAGCAACACGTTTTACATGAACTTTTCATCTTCCTCTTCTGGAATCCAATAAATCTTGACAAGCACACATGAACACAACCTTTGACCTCTCACACCTCCATCTGGACGCGCCCTTTGGACACGAATTGAATCGTGCCTGCTCAGGCAGCGTTGTGGTCATAACAGACCTTTGCTGTTGGTGATGGGACTCTCGGGGTTGTTGTGCTGCTGTTTCTTACACACACAGATGTTGTGAGGAGGAGGAGGAGGAGGAGGAGGAGGAACTTTGTGGACTTCTTTTGAACTGTGTACAACTGGAACACTTCATAAGATATTCATTTTATCTTTCAGAATGAAGTAGTCCCTGTTGTGCACCAGAAAAACATTTGAGTATAGTGTTATTGTGCAAGATTTACACTTTATATTTTTGTATCACTTTAGATTATATAGCATGTAATCTTGCCTACTGGCTACTTAAATAACCAAATACACAAAAAAGCTAACTGAACTGACTCTAACCAAAGCTACAACTCTAACTGCTTTAGTGTCTCGAGCCTGTTTGTTATATATTTACATGTTTTTTGTACATCAAGTTCCCCAGTGGATTGTCATGATGGCATAAATGCAAAGCCTCTATAAAGTAACAAGTATTAACTGTGGGGAGGGAGAGAAAAAAAAAGGAGATAGAGGTGAGGATTTGTGTAAATGGGGAGGGAGAGAAAGAGGATTTGTAGCATGTAAAAGTTAGGCTTGAAAGTTGTATCACACCTCTCAGCTCTCAGAGAATCTGTTTGGAGACATAAATCCCACGTAATGGAGTCTCAATGCTGAATATCAGGAGAGGAAAGAGAGCAGAGGAGTCAGACACACCCAGACACTCATATGTGTGGGCTGTGTCCACCACTGGACTTTATCAGTTTTGGTGAATCACAATAATGCTTTTGCAACAGAATGATCCACTGATACTGATACAGCAAATTGAGCTGAGCTGAGCAAACAGATAAAGGAAGGGAAAGCCAAAGGCAATAATGTGAACATGAGAGTATAAATGCAACTGAAATTAAAATGTAAATGATTACAGCTGAGGTGAACTTCCTACACAATCAGTCAGTCTTTGGAGAGAACCCTGCCTACAATATCCACAAGGCACAGAAAGTCAGGAAGTGAGCCAAAAGGGGTTGACCAGGGAAATGTGCTTGAATTAAAACCATAATGTGTATCTCGGCTTGTCATAGCAGGGGAAGGTGTAACTAATAACATTAATAATGGCTCTGTTCCATTTAGGTGTGCCAGGAAGTCATGCCAGTGAGCCAGTATAGTATGAGAACACCTAAATGTAACGAGCCACCATTAATGTTATTAGTTACTTGCGTTTGAAGTCAAAATGTCCGCTGTGAAAAGGTCTGTTAAAAGCATATGCTAATGTGTTTACTTCATAAAGTGGAACAGAACAAGTTTGCCGCCATGCTAGCAGATCTGTGAGGCTGTACTTAGGCACAGCAGTGCTTTGAGTTAAATGCCCATGTCAGCATGCTAACATGCTCACAGTGACAATGCTTCCCATTCTAATGTTTAGCAGGTATGATGTTGACCATGTTCACCATATTATTTAGCATGTTAGCATGCTAACATTTGCTAATTAGCACTAAACACAAAGTACAGCTTAGTCTGAATTTCAGTAGCTTTGAAGATATTTGGTTATAAACCAAAGTATTGGACAAATTAAAACTTGACCTGATGATGAAACGTCCGGAGACAAAGTTATTACATGAATGTGTGTACCACATTTCATGGCAATCCATCCAATAGTTGTTGACATATTTCACTAAAATCCCCAAAAGGTCAACCTAATGGTGGTGCTACAGGAAAAGTCAGTGGGATTCGTCCTCTGGGGACCACGAATTTCTGTAGAAAATTTCATGGCAATCCATCCAACAGTTGTTTTCGGTCTGGACCACAGTGGTGGACCAGCCGAACGACAGACCAACGGTCATGCCGCCACTAGCATGACTAAAAATAAAGACTAGATGCAGAATTTAACAGAAGAAGAGAGAGAGAAAAAACTGGGATTAAGAGAGAAATATGTACCTGATTTCAGACAGAGATTTTTTTAAAACTGAAAGGAGCTTTCGAATCTACTGTCTGTGTAATCCTGTTGATCCACCTGTCAGTCGTGCATGGCTGGATCCTGCCTCTGTTCCTCTGGCTTTCACTCAAGACACTGAATCACATTACGGGATAACCTGTACACGAAAAGACATTGAGTGAGATTAGAAAAACGGCCATCCACTTAATAGATTTTGGTTTTATCCATTAAAGTCTAGTCCCTTATTGTATTCTATTATATTCTGTTGAATTCAAGTCTTATTCTGTTCTATCAGGTGATTTGTGGGAGTGTGGGAATACAGTGACTGAAAGGGAAAACTCAGCGTTTCTGGTTATATTCATCAAGTTCACTGAATAAAGAAGAGAAACTGCAAGCGACGGGAAACCGCCATGTAGAGAGAGAGCGTAACAAGAGGGGTAATGCATGTCACAAGGGCACTGAAGGACAAGGGAGAGACAGAGATAGAAAGAAAGTGAGATAAGAAATGAGGTTTTTATTCAGACAGCATTTTTTAACTCAATTTATGTTTTAGGGGCATTTTCTTTTATCACTTTCATGGTAATTTTATTTAATCATCAAATAATTATACTACTGGATCACATCTTGGTAATTCAATTCTAAATTTATACTAATAATACTGAATTAATATTCTGCTTAATTTAAATTATAATATACACTAATTCAAACTAGCAGCAGCCCTTACGGACTGTTTGTTATAGTGGCGTCCCAAAGTTCAATCAACAAGCTACAAGGACAAAAACATTAACAGAAATGATGTCCACAATTTGGAATCACGAGAGCACAAAAATTGAGGGAACGGCACTCCAACTATAGAAAAGTTGCAAATGCTAAATACTGCACATGCAGAAGGGAAGGGCAGATGAAGCAATGTCCTGCATACCCTGCAAGAGAAGACTTTAAAACTCAAATCCACAAGTTTCCACATGTTTTCACCGTCTGCAGCACAGACATCCATCTATTGATATACTGTATATCAGTCAACCACTGCCATGTGTCAATCAGCCAAGTGTGACGCTACTAACTTAATTGGTACAGTCAGCCAGGACAAGTGTGATCCTACAAGCAATGAGATTATTGACAATGAACTGCTTGTGAAGAGAGTCTCCAAACACTGCACCATACACATAGAGCATTACTAGGTTGAACTACAGCAAGAAAGGAAAAAGGAACAAGAGAGATGTTCATGGATTTCCACGAGGGCACAAAAAGTAAATACATTAAATATGTGAGCTTATAACATCTGATGGATCTTGTCTTTGCATGTGTTTTGTCCGTTATGTTTCTACTCTCTCTGTCATGGTCCCGTATTGTCTTGTGTTTCCAGTGTGTTCCTGCCCTCGTGTCTCTGTCCTTGATTGTCTTCACCTGCTCCTCTTTGCGCACCTGCCTCTGATTCCCTCGTTGGCCTTTTCCTGTGTATAAAGCAGCTAAATTATTCTCTTCACCTGGAATCCAGTGGAATTCATTATTCTCTCATGAATCACCCACAGTGGCCAACAGGACGGTAAATGTGAGTACATGTCAACTCAACAAAGTGACGTGAGCAGGGAGAAATGCAAAAAATGAGCACCAGTGACTATCAGGAATTTTATTTTTTCCCGCAGCTGCGTACTGAGGAATTCTTCTACTGTGCAGGATCACACTGACTTCCTCCTATTGAAACAGTAGCAGCATGTATCACACAAACGTACACGAAGCACTGTGAACCCCTATAACCTCTTCCTTCCTGTTGAGCCGATGGAAACTTCTGACCAGTCCACAGCTGGACAACAGTCATTTCAACTTCACTCCAGTTCTCTGGCCTGTGACATAAACTCAACTCAAGTTTCAAATAAATGTTAAATTGTTTAAATGTCATTTTGGTTTTTTAAATCACCGTAGCAGTCAATTCACTCCAGAGAAAAATATCTTTATAATTAACTGTCAGATTTCGATAAAATGACCTGCATATATTTGTGATCCACAGAGGATGAAGCCTAATGCTTTTAGAAATCCTTTAACCTTTCCTCTAGTTTCCTCTAGTGCTGCTATGAGGCCAAAATGCACATTTGTACACAAGAACTATCAAAATCTAATTGGATTCTAATTGATTCATGCTCCCCAGAGGATGAACCCTGTCCATTTTGGACACTGAATGACACTCTTAAGACAAAATATCAACTCTGCACATGAGACATCAAGTACTCTAATGAGCAGATTTCCATTGCATTTCATCTACTGCCTCCTTCACTTTATATTTTTAGCATCACTACTCTTAAATACAGAAGAATAACAAAATCATTGGCATTTTGTTCATTCTGTCCAACACTTGGGTATAATGGAGTGTAATCAACACTGCAGCCTCTAGAGGCAGCTAGCAGAGCTTTAGATTTTTTTTTTTTTTACTCAAAGTTTCTGGTCTAATAAAACTGGTCTGTAACTCAATGAGGCATCACTAAACTGCAAAATTGTGCACACACATAAACACACACGGACCTTAACTCACAACACGAAGGGCAAACATGGAGAGAGAGACAAGGGCAAAGCAAACACACTCACGCATGCACATGTCTGCAAACATACACACACCGCCAGATTAGAGGAAGTGAAGGGTTGTTGCTAGGGAAACCAGGGGAAGGACTGGAGAGACCTGATTAAGGACTGACTAGATGAGATTAAGTCTTTTTCTCTGTCTCACTTGGGACACTCACACACACACACACACACACACACTACTCTATCGCACTGGTTTTCCAGATGTGAGCAGGGAGGAAATCCTTTTAAGGAAGTGACGTTTGATGTTCATTCAATGGAAAGAAATCCGTCATGTGTTAAAGATAGCAGACGGCCAGCTGACCAGTGTGTGCCACAACACTGAATTCACAAAGTGCTCAGGTCTGCGTCAGCTCTGTGACCAATTTCCTTTTGCACACAGTGCGACAATGAAGTGGCCTAACTTGTAATATCATAAGTGTAATCTGAACGAGCGTGTCTCCGTTTTTGTCAGTAAGTGGCAGTGATGGAGAGGTTGGTCTGTCAGAGTCAGTCTGTGGATATTCATAGTTCCCGGAAGATAACTCCTGATGTTTTTTGAGATGACCTGCCCCAAACTGGCTATCTTGTACACAATAAATGTCAAAAGGTAAAGGGCAGATTGCCATGAAAGTGAGCATATTTATTCTCCCTAGAACAGTGGGTCTCAATCTGGGCTTCCTGCTACCACTGGGTCAAAACACCAAATTTTCACATGAGATATTTCATATTCTTAAGAGGGAGCTTTCCACAAAAGCTGCTGGACACATTCCACTGTAATTTGACTGATGTTTTATGTGATATATTCTTCTTAAAATAAGATCACAAAACTACCAATTCTCTAACTGCCCCCCCCCAAAATACCCGATACCATATTGGCCATTACTATTTACTACTTAATTCCAAAAATACTGGTACAACTATTTAAATAATAGTCACTATGAGGCATGCCTGGGTTAGAATTTGACAATAACTCATAGAACAGATAACTGTATAATTGTCTAGAAAGTCTAAAAATGATAATTAAGAGTACACTTTTGTTGCATATCGTCCACTGAGTTCACGCTGCAAGGTGAATATTGTCCCCTGTGGACCCTCAGCATTGATTTGACCAGGAGATCCAGATTGTTCTCTGCATAAAAACCAAGAGCAGTGTTTAAACAGAAACGCAGAGTGTGACACATTTAGCCATAGCAGGTAACTCAGATCCTCTTCTGTTTAAACAGCCCACTTTTGGATGCGTCACACTCATCATTTCCTGCGTCCCCGAGGATACTTAACCAGAAAACACCTGCCAGTTGAATCAGATTTGGCAAACAGATGCATCAAAGTTGTGTTAGAATGAATCAAAGCAAGGAGTAGACTTGTTTTAAAATAACATGGATATTTTTTAAATTTGAAAAATAAGAATGCACGCGTGTGATATTTTGAAATACTATTCTGACATTAGAGTATTTAGTGATTATACCTGCATGTCAGTTTGTGTTGTGTTTATGCATGTTTATGTGAAAAGTGGTTAGTTTCAGCCGGAGGGAGAGCACTGAGCTCGAAACACATTGCCTTCATATTTGCATGTTATGTTCCAGCCATTCTTATCTCCCTCCTCTGCTCTGTGTGCTTTTGTCGATTTGTGTGCACCAGACGCTTCAATAAATATTTTTTCGCTCTTTGCAAACAAGGAACTTCCAATTTTCTGTTTCTTTCTGTTTCTTTTCTTTCCGAGCCCCTTTTTCTCTAATTGTTTGACAGGGTTTTGTTGATAGTTACCCTGAATAATAGGTTCTGGTGGCATGTTAGCATGAGCTCGTGTGTGTGCTTGCATATCTTTGTGTGTTTGGCAGGAGGCAACAAGGGCAGTAAGAGCAGAGTGGGGTTTTATGATGAAATTCAGTGGCAATTTTAAGTCTCCAATCATTGAACCAGAGAGTGAGAAAAAGAGGGAAAAGGGTAAAGGGAGAGAGGTGGAAAGAGAGAAATAGGTGGGAAGCGAGAGAGAGAGAAGGAAGAAGGGTAAGAGGAAACAAGAGACTGCAAAAAAGAGGTATAGAAAGATAGAGTAACGAGAGAGAAAGACAGTTAATGGCTTCATCATACAGTAAACTAAGAGACAACATGAAAGCATCGCCTCAGTCTATTTATCATAAAGAAAATACTGCGTGTGTGTGTTTGTGTGTCTGATTGCACTGTTGCATATCTTGCAAGCTTTTTGTTTGTGTTTATGTCTGTCAGTCTGTGTAATTACTCTCATTCCTCTCCACACAACAGCTATAGCTGCAGGTTTTTGCCAAGTTGACATTCAAGCGCTTTGAGATAAACAACTCAGTCAGATTCGGTTGGCCCGCTTGCCGCTCGGCGTGCTTCTAGGGAGGGCATTTGAATCGCATGCAGTCGAAACAAGAAAAGCCATGCGGGAGACGGTCCTGGAGTCTGGGCACTAGTTAGCACTGTTTGGCAAGGAGTGAGGAGAGGTTGCATCATCAGAGAGAGGGAGAGAGGGCGATCACCTACTGAAAACATCAAAACAGTTTAACCTTGATGCTCTCCGTATCACAGCTGCATGACTGGGTGTCAAAGAAAATCTCACAGTATGGTGACCTTGAAGATGAAATCATTTACATTTTTACCTTTTAACACATCTAGCAGACGTTCTAATCCAGAGGGACAGACCCAACAGTGATCCCAACAGCACAATATGGTGCCTAGATAGCCGAAACTAAAATATTCCTGTGGCTGTAGACGAATTATTAAAATGAGAATAAATACATAACAATACAAGTTAAACAGTGAGATAGAAGGGAACACACACACATCTGTGAATATAAAATAAGACAAAGCATTCATTATTTCAAATATTGATGTTGAATATAAAATACTGTATTTGAAACAATGAAAATACACCATATATATATATATAGTTTTCTCTATAAATCTGAAATGTCACACAGATGTAGAATTCCTCTCAAGATGCTCCATTTTCAAACCAAAAGAGAGGGAGGAATAACAAAAGGAAGCACGCAGAGCATGTTTATTTCTCCCTTCCCGCCTCAGGCAGTTTAAACTGAACACATTTTCTGTTGCGCTGTGAGTTCATTTGAATTCAGTCATTTGAAAAGATAAAGTCATTCTCTGTCACTTTTTTTTTTTTAAATTCAACATTGGGAGCTCATTCTTTTCACCTTGTTTGCTGAGCGCTGCCCAAAATTCAAACAAGGGGGAATAAAACGAATGCCAGTTTCACGGTTCTGAATTTTAATGCTCCATGCTGCAATGTGAGTTAGTTTTCTATTGCCTCATTTTAGAAGTCGAGCATCACTCCCTTTGCCTGTAAACAAAGTGTTGAGCTGCGCTGCTCAGTGGTGCAGCTGTAAGATGTTGCAAGTGCCATGGAAAGAATTGTTAAACATATCTACATTCGATTAAAACAATACACTGATAGAATTATTGTAAACAAATGCCACCATGGTGAATGGTGATGATTGGCAACTCACACCATCATCATGTTTTCCATAAACCCTGTGGTTTTCTGTTACACAGTCAATGTTTTCATTAAGAAAAACTCTGAAAAGGCACAGGATGCATTATGGGAGCTAACACAAGAAGGCAGCCATTCATTCCAATGAATATTACTCATACAGGACATAGGCTGAAAAAAGCTGATTTCATCTCCTGGTTTGCTTCTGAAATTTGTGGCCCACTGGAAATGTAGCCAAATGCAGTCATTTATATGTGCATTAGTGTCTCTGTCCATGGCCCACAGACTTTATGATGAGAGGACTCACACAAAAATGGCTTTCTTAGGAAAATATTAACCCTTCATGATTTAAATATTCATAAAAATTTACCTTGTTTGTTATTCAAGGTGTGTGGTTAACAGTTTTACAGACGTCTCTTTATAATGGAGGTCTATTGGGAAAATGTTTTTTGGACTACAGGTGATTTTGTGTTGCAGTATCATACTTGGCCACTAGGACAATTTAGCAGCAAGGCTAACTCGCTGTGTCATATCCAGCTCTCATAATACATCCATGGTGTTTTCTTTATTTTCCCTAGAAGAACAGCTCCCTCTTTTTGTTTTGGTGTTGTAAAGTCATCCAGCAGATTCACTACCCTATATGATTTATTGGCAGTGTTTGAGGGTGGGAAGTCAGTGAGGGATCACTTCCTTGTTACAGCTCTATTGCCGGTGGGATCTTGGACTGATCTTGGAAGTTATGCTCTCTTTGGGAACCTCCACAGTAGCGGGTGAAAAGAGGTGGCTGATGACATGGTGTGTATCAGAGGAAGCACATGCTTATCTACTTCCTCCTGCTGCCAACAGTGGAGTTACACTTCTCAGGGAATTGGACAAACTGCTTCTTTAGCTTCAATTTGAAGCCCATCCAGGTATTGAATAATAATAAAAAAAGATCAAAAGCCCTGTTCTTCTAAATCTCTTTCTCAGCCAGCTGTAAGTCTGGCTTTATATGTTAGCATAGATGTGTCAGTTTCTATGTTTCTGTGAGAAAGCTGTTGCTTTCTGCCTCTGGAGCTGTGGAGTCTGGATCTGTGGTTGTAGGCCACCTGCTGCCCCTGTGTTCCTGCTCGGTGGCCGCAGCTGCTATTGTTGTTATTGGTCTAATTATTAGTATTACTATTATAATATTGCTTTTAGTATTATTAATATTAATATTAACATCAATACCATTAGCACTGCTATTACTTTACATCTGTATGTAGAACTGTACTGTGCTGTATTTTATGTGTGTTTTCTCTCCCTCTCCCCCTCAACCCAACCGGTCGAGGCAGATGACCGCCCACCCAGAACCTGGTTCTGCTCGAGGTTTCTGCCTGTTGAAAGGGAGTTTTTCCTTGCCACTGTCTCCTAGTGCTGCTCATGGTGGGAATTGTTGGGTCTCTGTAAATATAAAGAGTCGGTCTAGACCTGCTCTGTATGAAAAAGTGCCCTGAGATAACTTTGTTATGATATGGCGCTATATAAATAAAACTGAATTGAAATTGAATTGAGTCTTTGCATTAAAGTGTATCTCTGTATGTACTGTGGTTTGGTACAAGGCTGTCTATCTGGTTCTGCCTCTGTCCATGTTTGTGTAGACTGTATGTGCGAGCCTCCTCAGTCCTGCCATTTTCTCCAGTTTGATGTGAATGAGGAGTGACTGTGTTAGAAGCATTAACATTTTCAAACCCCGAATCACTAATGGGGATGTTGTTGGGGAGGAGAGGCATTCGGCAGAACGCTGCATTATTTAGCATCCACTAGTTAGTATCCTCAAGGAAACACACAAACAAATGCACACACACACACACACACACACACGTAAATGTGTTTTTTCACACTTTTTGATATATGAAATACTGAGATGATAGCTAGGCAGAGCACATTGAACCACACAATTGCAAAATCTCTCCATAATGAGGAAGAAATACACATGCAGACATTTCTTTTCACAATGTGCAAAGGCATACACACATTTTCTCTCACTCAGATCTCAGATATACACTCATACACACCCAAAGACACACAGAGACACCCTCAAACATTGATTCAACCTCTGATAGGTTTCGGCCACAGAGCAGAGGGAGTGATGAAAGACAGGAGCAATAAGAGACAGACAGGTGGGAGAGACAAGGAGAGATGGGGGAGTTAAACTAGACGAGGCAGCAGGGCGGAGAATCCATTTTGGGAGAAATTTATAGGTCGTTATCTCTTGGTTTTAATGGGAGTGTTGCATATGAAATGTGTGAATGTGTGTGTAACACATAGCTAGAGTTTCTTCTATCCTTCAGCCCCTGACTCCTATTCTCACCCCCTCACTTCTTTATCACCATATTTCTCTCGAATGTTCTACACATACTTTACTCCTTTGAAATCAAATCTTAAAACTGCATTTATCTGCCTCTGTGAAATACAACCAGATTTTTAGCCATGCTAGCGGCATTCAACAACTATTGAATGGATTGCTATGAAATTTCATACACATTCATTTTGATTTTGTCAATGCAGTTCCTTGCTGGTTGACATTGCGTTGTGTGCTTTTTGCACCCGTGTTTTATTCCCACAGCCCTTTGTCTTGGCACGACTACTGAGTCAATGCAGTCGAATCATTCAAATGAAAGAGAGCGCTTTGTCACTTTTTCATGCAGTGCTATTGTCTTTCTAAATGCATCCATACTTCCCCACCTCCGCACACCTGGCCAATCGCTGCGCAAAGTGGCTGCGATTGTCAAATTGTCTGTTTCAGACCATTAAAAAAAAGTTGTCAAGAACTCAAACCCTGTCAGGGTGTGTAGCCAGGAACGGCAGGAGAAGGACCCAAATGCAGACAGTAGTGGAGGCTCAAAGTAGTTAAAAAGATTTATTCAAATGCTTACTTGATGATACAGGCAGGCACACAAAAAGGGCAGTCCAGGTACAGGAAATCACCAGAGCACTAGAAATTAGTCCAACACAGGAACAACGCACTGAGCGCACAGAACACATCTGATCATAGGCCAAGACAAACTACGCCAGACAACGAACCCGCCCAGACAGACTACGCCAGACAACGAACCCGCCCAGACAGACTACGCCAGACAACG